>JAPMOR010021898.1:259706-276568 GCA_026543865.1 Argiope aurantia
TTATGCAAGGCTAAAAGAAGGAAAATTAGGAAATTCTATTCCAGTAAAATTGCCATTTCTAATGCCTAGTGTTTCTAATTTAACAAAAAGCATGATGGTTTGTCTAAAAACAGATACATCATTCTAATTTTGTGTTAATGTTTCCAGTTTTGATATATTTCCTGCTCATTAATAGCTTTCAGATTCAACATCATGAATGTTTTTATTAATGTTCCAAATATTATTCAATTTTCTAAATTAGTATCCAGTTTTAAAGCTGTAACAATTTCGTACTCTACAGATCTTCAATCGTACATGGTCAAAAATATATCTTTGATTTTTTTCGCCTTTTCCCCCTTTATCTTTTTGGCGCTCAGGACATCCCTCTTTAGAGAGAACTCGGGTATATTAGTAGTATACTACGAGCTGGTAGCTATTCGCAAATATATTTCATTTGCAATACTTCCTTTGCAAAAGAATCATATAAACAACTTTTATAATTAAAACAGATATGAAAATATTAATGAAAGCAAAAACTGATTACAATTTAAAAAATGTCACATTTTACGCCTATTACTTTGCGATCATCAGTGTACGATGAAATCAACGATTAGAAACTGCACCACCAACAGTCTAGTCATCCGGCATGTTTTCTCATCTGGGTTCTTTTTAGTAGAATCTACAAAAAGCAAAAACCTGGCAAATATATATATATATATAATTGCTTTTTGGGACGAAATGTATAGTTTAAGAAGCCCTAGATGACATCACGACGTCCTCACTATGAAAATGATGGGGATTTATGACATCCCCACTCGGGGGATGTCATAAAAAAAAGAATAAAGTCAATTTTTGAAATATTTTTCAATATTGCGCAACCTTAAGCACCTCCATGCTTTTTAAAAATAATTCTTTTGCGGAAGTAGTAGTAAATAAGAATTGAAAAGCGAATGATTCAGTAAAATTACTTCCTTCTATTTGAAGAGGGGGGGAATGGGAAAACAGTATGCTTTTAGGCATCACATTATATCCAATGTTCTTATATCATCTTGTATAACTTTATTTGATCTAATTTTTTCTATCTGAAATTTGAACTTTATTGGGCTGATCTGGTCCTGTATAAAGCTCAAGTGAGTGTGATATATCAAATTTCTAAAATAGCATTCATAAATTCCTAAAATAGCATTAAAAAATCGTCCACGCTTTTAAAAATGTATCAAAAATGGTACCCAAATAAAATTAAAGCATTTTTTTTATTTCTGAATTCATTCGCAATACAGCAACATATACAATCCTTATTCCAAATAGAAACTTTAAATAGTTTTCTTTTCAAGGAAATTCTCTTATAATCAACCATTTTCTTCTCTCTCTCTCTCTCTCTTTCAATTAAATTTAGATGACGTGTATTCTAGTTGAAATACATGATTTATCGTGCTTCTGTAAATAGACGGAATTTCAAGTTTTCAATTATATTTTCTAGACAAAAAAGTTGAAATTTAAAATAAACTTTGCTTTTTTTCTCAAAATCTTTAAATGGCCTAAAACTCATCCAACCCACAACTATCCAAGAGGAAAAAGATTATACATATGTATTTCATAATTTTGGAACATTGGTAATTTATTAATTTTAATTAAATACAGGTTAATAAATGCTTCAGGAAGGAAAATTTGGAAGGTTATAAACTGTACAAATTTGCCATTATTTAATAAAAAAAACCATAAATATAAAAGAAAATTAATAATAAATTAACAGAATACGGAAATATTGAATAGTGGTGGGTTTAATGTTTTTTTTTTTTTCGAATTTAATCATCTATTAATCTACAAATTTTAATACAGATTCTTTACGAGTGATTCATCTAGGAAGGTATTTGAAAAATATAACAGATTCCATAACAATATTGAATTCTGAAATATAACAACAAATTAGAAAGTAATTATTCTTTAAATGAAATTTAAAAAAACATGTGTTTATTGATGTAATAAGAAAAAATAGAATTTTTTCCAAAAAAAAAATCTAGATGTGGTAACAAAAATGGCAATTTTTTGAAAAACGCTCTAGACACTATATTTTTGAATTTTTGCATAAAAATGATTAAAAAAAACATAAATGAAACTAAAATATGCGAGTTAAATGGCAATTTTTTAAAAAAAAATTGGAAAAAAAAGACCCTTTTTTTTTTGGCTAAAAAGAGGTATAAAGCAAAAATCTTCTCATTTAGAGGTTTATAAATTATTTGCTTAAAAATTTTCAAATAACTTAAGAAATACGTTATCTAGTTCCTGAAATAAAAAAATGAGCTGTATTTCAATCCGTTCTTTAAATATTGAGATTCAACTTATAAATGACATAAAATTTACATTTTTCTTCACATCATGAAGCATTAAAAAACTATCAAATATTTCTGAATGAATATGTTACTTATTCTCTAGTTCAGGAACTGCAGAATATATGGAGAAATTATTATACCAAATTTGAACAAAAAATATTCATGAGATTTTTAGTAAGAAATTTCTACCAAAGATTAGAATTTGAAAAAACAGCATCTAAAATAAAATAGCATCAAAACGTATATAAATTCATATATAAAAATCAGTGTAACTTCCCAAAAATAGGCATATAAACAAATTCAAACAGTTTTATAAAAAAACCTTTGCAAAACATTAAAAAAAAATCATAATTTTTTTTTTTAAACTTTAACGCCGATCTTAAATTGGTTCATGTTTACAGAGATGAAATTTTATATTCCATTTTTCACTCCCTTTCTGATTTGCTGAGTTTTGAAGCTTTGTACATTTGCGTGCTCTCGATAATAACACAATATGTTAATATCTTCTGAATTTAATTATCATTTAATAGATTCATATAATTAAACTAATTCCATATTAGCAAAATTTTCTGATAGTGATTGGGAGAAAACTTCTGATAAGATACCATAGCAATTATAAGAAGTAATTATAAATCAAAGACTAATACGCAGAATTTTTATTTTATTAGTGCATCAAAAAGGAGAAAATAATCAAAAGTACGTCGTTCTGATTCCAAATAAGTAACAGAAGATAAAAGTAAGAATATGAATCATTTCACATTTGCCAAATAATAAAATAAATTTAGAAAAAGAATAAATATCGTAAATTATATAAAATATTGAATTTCACAGGTGTAACTTTTAGAAAAGATTTCCGAAATTTAATTTGTTCATGCTGTTGGAAGGATAAAAAGAATAAAGCATATGACGGCTGGTTTCAAACTTGTTAAGCAATAAGCCAGTGTTTTACTGACTGCACCATTCAGATATAAATTTAGTTTAATTATATTCATATCCTGTTTGGAAACAATATAGTAACTATATTAGGACGGACATTGTAATTTTGAAATTTGATCAGATGACGACGGCAATTCCTGAACTGGCACTTCTTTCTTCATGCTTCGCACCACACTATTAGAAGAATATTTTGTCAAGACGGATTTCACGTCTGCCAAATAAGCTTATACAGCGGTTTTTCAATGGAATCTGGTTTCGAACTGGAACCCTCCTAAGTCGAGACCTTACCACCAGGCCTCCATGGCCCTATTTGACCTTGAAAAAAATTGTAGGGTAGAGTTATTTAGCTCTGTGGTTTTTTAAAACTTTAAATGTTAGTTTATTCAGCATTCTATTTTAATGAAAATTTAAATTTTGTCTATGCTTTTATTAGAGGATTCAAACTTTGGATTTCTGTTAACTGCAAAAGGTTGTCTTATTAACAACCAAACAATTTAAAACATTTTTTAGGTTATAGAAGTTATCGGTACCGGCAATTTTATTCTCGATTAAAAATTCGAAAAGCAATTTCAGCTCTAAACCACTCAGTAAATATTTTGTATCCAAAAAATTAAATCAAATTCATGAAAAATCCACACTGAAAACCAAAGAACAGATATCAATAGCATCGTGTATATTTGTCAAAAAATATTGGAAAAGCTCACAAAAAAGTCCTCAAATTCCACAATCTCAAGTTCAAAAAGGGCAATCCTACAGAAAAAAGGGACGATTAGACCCCCCTCCAAAAAATATGTCCGTCATAAAGAGTATTGAATTTAACAATTCTGCAGATAATAACATTGCTGTAAGTTGCGATATCTGTAAACAGTCGCTTCCAAAAAAAAAAAAAAAAGTGTTTTTTAACTTCATGTTATAAATAATCTTTTCATTTGTTCTTCCACTACTTTCGAAGTATTTATTCGCATTCGATTATTTCATTAGATGGCTTTATAGAAACATTTTTGTAAAGCTAGATGTCAAAATGAAAATATATAAAAAAAATTCTTCATTGATGCTATTTTGCTAGTAAATGCTAGGGTTTTAAAATTTTTGATAATATTGTTAACAGGCAAATCAAAATCTTTTTATTTTAAAATATTTCTTCAAAACTTACTAAATTACCATGTTAAAGTAAATTGCTTTCTACTTATTTTTCATTCATGTTTTATTCTTCCTAAAGAGAAAGAATAGAACATGAATTGTATATAATGTCCTTTTATGCGAAGGAAAATGTTATCCTTTACATAAAATAGCATGCCTAACTCGAGCATCGAATTACAGTAATTTTATTGTTAAATCATTAATTATGTCTAGGAAGCAATTAATATAAAAGAGAAAATTCGCTAGAACATGCCTAAGTATCGTAGATTTCTGTCAAGTTTTCGTATGGATTGAAATAATTATAAAATATTTTAAATTGGATGGATTAATTAGGAGGATAAATTTGTATATCAAGTGGTGAACTCTCGTGAGGAGAGATCACTTCTCAATTATTTATATAATTTGAAGGACTACGCAATTAAGGAGTTGCGTATAATTAGCAGCTCTTCTCATTTAGAATATTCGCAAATAATTATATAAATAGCTATTAAAATACGACACATTTTATATGGAAAAATATCTTTCGAAAATGAAGGCTTAAAAAGATAAGCATAAAAGTTATTATTATTTTTTAATAATTACACTTGATCTTAAATAGAGAAAATATATCTTCTTCAAGAGCACATATTTAAACATCTAAATTTTTGTTGAAATTTAAAATTATTCTTGGCAGAAAAAAAAATTATGTTGCATAAAATTTCTGAAGAACATCAGTTTCGTTTTTATAGCTCATTGAATTACTGACAATAGCTGTTACAAGAACTCCTTCAAAACGTTGAAACGAGCAGTAGCACAAAACTTACATATGTCATTCTGGAGCCAATTTCTATGTCAATTATGTTATTTTTAAATTCCGTTTTAAAAATGGAACATTTAAAAAAATTCCAGGCTGGATGTATTTCCGACCTGGCAATACAATTTGTCACTTGGGTAATAAATCAAATTTTACAAAAGCTTTTACTAATAATCAGTATTGAAATGAAGCTGAAATAATAAAATTAATTGTAATTAATAAATCTGTGATAAATATGAGGTAATAAAGTTAGTAAATAAATAAATATCTGCAAATATAATAAATGATGCATACAGTGAAATACGCGAAGACAAAATAATCCCTGTAAATACTTGGCGACTTCTGGCTCCTAAAGCAACCATGCACTTCAACACTGACCCAAAATATTTATCAATTCATCAGACACATCTGTTGAGCTCTTTTGTAATTTAGTTCTTCGCTTTCCCACCTTCCTCGTTAATATTGTGGACAGGAGCAAAGCCTCCTCATTCCTTTCCCCTCCTAACAGATGGCTGTACTTCTCGAGATTCTTTCAGGCAAGAGAAGTTGGCTTTTCACAAGTCAAAGAAAATTGTATTCAGTGAAACTTGCATGTATCAAGCTTTCCAATTTTTTCCCCTCCATTTTTTACATTTTCGGATTAATGAAATGTAGATTGATTATTTTCTCAAGTTTTTAGAAAAAACAATCTTTTAGGGAATGATTACATTATTAATGTTTTTGTTCTAGTTGCATTAACCCTTAAAATTATCAGGGTGGTTAGAAGGTGAAAGATGATTTTTTAATTAGTTTGAAATATTCCAAATTATGACTCTTCTTGAAATAAGCTGTATCTTTCAGTTAATCTACGATAGCTATATCAACAGTACTTATGTTGATTAATCTACCATTGCAATACAAATTTACTTCCTTCCAAATTTCCCTGAAAATTGTAAATAATTCCGAAATTTATTGGGAAAGGCTTGAACCTCCCCCCTCCCTTCCCACAACTCCATCTCTCTTTTCACGACCTATAGAGAATTAGTAAACAGCTTAACTATGTATATATTGAAAATGGATATTCATAAGATTTTCAGAGGAAAAAACTAATCATTTTTGTACTAAGATTAAAGAACAGTGTCATTTTTATAGATATAAAGTCTATTTGCTTTTTTTAGCATTAAAATTGCTGATTTAGTTTTATTGAAAACAATAATTTATTCTTGCAAACGACAATTAGTTACTACATCCTAGATCATGAAAGTATGCATTCTAGCATCGAAGAATGGCCTACAGCAAAAAGGATTATCTTTTCCAGATATCACCTACATAGTCCTTCTAAAATAAGAAATTGAAAGCATTAAAATAGAAACCAACTTAATTTAAAAGTAGAGATAAAATAAAATGTAATAAAAACGAATTGTATTTCATTTTTTTTTTTTTTTTTTTTACTTTTCCAACTGTCATTTATAATGTCTTTATAATGCAGAATAAGAAAAATGCAATCCGTCCTCTCCATTCTGAATAAGCTGGACAATATGCATATAAAAACTAAGGTATTATAAATATATGTATCAAGATATGTCTAGGTAAGATTACATACTTTACCTCTACATACCTTAGTATGATACCTTTCTATACAAAAAGACCATTTTAAAGTGATAATTGGTTTTCTTGTTAACTTTTTAAAGCAATTAATTTAATATCATCAATCTAAATAAATGATATATCTGTACTTATTTTCTTAATCTCTACTACTCAAATGAGTGTGCGTTGGTTAGTCTAATAGCGTTTCTACCTTATCTATTCTATATGTATGGGCAAACTTCTGGATTTGCAACTATGAAATGTGGCACTAACATACCTTTGAATACAGAGCGATCTTTCTTTTTGAAATTTTGATTAAAATTTCAATAATATATTAAGCAAAATTTTGGTATTTCTCCACTGTAATTCCAAAAATATTATTGTATACAATTATTTTTATGCCACATTAAAATTCCAATTATGCCAATTTAGTCTTCATATCATTAGTTTATTGTCTCAATTCAACAAATTTTTAAAATTGTTTTTGAATATAATATGGCACATTACTTTCATATAATATGCAACATTACGTTTCCATTGCTGCAACGGAAGTCAAGTACATCTCATTGCTTTTCTTGAATATGTTACAGTGAAAACGAAATCAATCAAAATACGAATTAACTAGGTAAAACGTGTTTTAACTGACAGCGCTAGGGAGAACTCGCTTTCGCTAGTTATTTCCGATGTTGTCTAGTTAAAACCGTATGAATCTAGATTTTTTGCTTGTGAAATTTTCAAAGCAAGTGCAGTCATTTACTTTTATTCATGTTGGAACGTGTTCGTGCTGTTGATTGATGTACGTTGAGTGAAAAATGTATTAATGCTTTTTGCGTCAAAAATTGGAAAAATAAATTTCTTGAACAATTACAGTTTTATCATTTAAAAAAATTTAAAAAACAGAATAACTTTTAAGTCATAACTCGTGATGAATACAACACTCTCTTACCTGATGCTGATCTGCCGGTAGCAAGACTTCTGTTCAGTACCGCAGATTAAAACAGTTTGACATTCAATCAGTGGAGTAAAAAAATTGGTTTCTTCAAATAGACCATAAAATATTATTTACCAGTTCAAGAAATTTTGGATGCTATTGAACTTGTACATGTACACAGGACATGGGGATAGAGACAGACTTGAATTGATTTTTCAAGAAAATTGGATAACGTAACTACTGAGATGATACAATTTTTTTTATCGATGTGTGAAACATGTCAACAGAAAAAATAATAAAAAAGGGAAAGGTTTGGCTTCTAAACATATTATTCACTCTTAAATGAATTGTCTCTGCCAAGCGGATTTGATTGACATGCAATCTCTGGCAGTTAATAAATTTAGATCTATTATGGCTTACAAGGAATATTTAACAAAGTTTGTGCAACTACTTCCAAAAGAACGGAAGAGGTTGCTTTGCAAGTACTTGATATCTTTTTGATATTTGGGCTCCTTTTGTACTGCAATCTGATAATAGAAGAGAGTTTTTAAATTCCGTTACAAAGCAGTTATGTACGTATTGGTCAGAATTGTTCATGAGAAACCTCATCACAGCCAATTGCAGAGTTCGGTTGAGAGAGCCAACAAAGATGTAGAAAATATGTTTGCTTCATGGATGAAGGACAATCACACTATAAAGTGGTCTAATGGTCTTTGTTTTGTCCAATTCATGAAAAACAGAGTTCTATATTCAGGAATTAAAGAATAACAATATAAATCTATGTTTGGGATTGAACCAAGAGTACAAATGATAACCTCACCCTTGCCATCAGATATTATTAAAAACATCGAAGACGAGGATGATCTTCAGAAAACTTTCTAGGGCATGAATGCAGCAGAGTAAGAAACTGAACAAACACAATCAAGGGAGCATATGATTGCTAAAAAGTCGAACAACATTTCTCTAATTTATTCAATAAATATATAGTTATTATTTATATTCACTTTATAAGTATTTATACAATAGACTACAGCAAATCAGGGTACATTTTTGATACAAAAATTTATTATATTCACTGATTTTCAGATCTGAATTCAATGAATCGCTGCAAATTTACTTGACTCAAGAACGAGTACCGAATCAGGAAATTTCGCTGAGGACAGCAGCAAGAAAAGAAGCTGTAGAAATTAGACAAGGATTCACCCTCTGTTCTTGTAAAAAAAGATTGTTCTGCAAGAGTATGAAAAATAGTTTCCTTTGCAATTCTAAGTATCATAATAGTTTGCTTTGTCGAAATAAGTAATTTATAATAACGGTACTGTATTAAATAATATGCAAGTAAAGTATTTCTTTTTTCCTTTCAATGATAAGCTCTTTCCACAAACACTTTTTTAGTTAATATAATAATTTTGGATAAATGCAAATTATATTGTCTAACAAATCAGTCAAAACACGAATAAAACGGGTTCTCTATAGCGCTGTTAGTTTGAACATGTTTTACCTAGTTAATTCGGGTTTTCACTATAACACACATATATATAAATACTCTCAATTTTTATGCATTAGCTAAAATACAAATTATTAATTTGATTTGCAGATGTCAGTTTAATTCGTACCAATAACGTTCTGCCTAATTTTAATAATGTTAAAAATAATTCTTTAATATAATTTATAACATCACTTCTTTTGTTATAATAAAACGCAATTTATTTTCATCGCTTCAGGATCATTGTTTTTCAATATTTGAAATTAAATGATGAAGTATTTGCATTGCATTTTTAAATGCTGTTTTTCCATTAGTTTTGATAGATTTACTTTTTAGTAATGATATTTATGTCATGTTTTCACTTATTGCAAGATAAATTAATAACAAAATCTTACGAAAATCATGTCATAATCAATTTAATTATATAGTTTATAATTAGTTAAATCATATATGAGAGAGTTAAAAAATATTTTTCATTAAATCCCACATTCTTTCCAGAATCAATTTCCTAACAAAATTTTAATAATTTATATTTTTTCTCTTTTAATATTTTCCCATCCTTTTCTTTTTTATTTTTTATAGCAATTAACGATTTAAACTTACAAAAAAAATAATTTACACATTTTGAAGTTGATTAACATAACTAAATTAATGTTGTAAAGATGATTTGCGAGTCAGCTGGACCCCGGACAGGGCTAGTTTAAAATAAAGGTCCCAATTCTTTCGAAAGGTATCTTTTTCCCAATAAATCCAAAACCTGAGAAAAGAAAGTAAAATATATTTTACCACTGCATATCTTTGATAGCGCCGTGATGGATTGATAAATTTCCGAAATAAGAGAAAATTCTTTTTTGATTTATTACTTCAATTCGGAAGGTTGTATGAATTTATATCAAGTCAGATTAAAAACACCAAATACGTATAGATTCGAAAAAAAGAAATCAATTTTTGTATTAAAAATTTATTAAGCATCTATACAATCATATTTAACCAGGAAGTGCATTCAAATTTATCGTTTATCCAAATGAGTTTGAAATTTAATTTAGACCGAGTTTTTCTATTACTCTTATCAGTTTGAACCAATTTTTCATTCCTAATAGATTTAACAGTTTCTTTTCTGTCGTTTTCAATAATGAAAATATTAGAGAAGCATATTTTATTATTAATGTGAAATATATTTTTCTAATCTTATCTCAATATATTTTAATCTCATGCGAAAAAAGAACAGCGGTTAGGTTCATCACAATATCAGCATGGAAATCAGTTTTCGTGATAAAACTGCAAATATCTGTATTGCGAAACCCTGCCAATCAACCTAAGCTAAATACTTTTCATCCATTAAAATTATTTTTAGAAAGCAGTGAATACTATCAACAGTCGTTTTATATCCAATGATGCTCTTGTTTTAAATCTTTTTATTGAATTCGTACATAAATCTAAGAAGAGAGTTAGCACCAAAAAGGGGTCGAATAAGTAACTTTTCTAACTACGCTGCACGTACTTTTATCATATTAATTAATAATATTTACAGAAATATAAGTATAAAATTCACTTTGTTTTGAAATATATTAGAAAATTTATAGATTTATTACGAAGAAAGCTTGTATTAGCATAGATTCTGAATTGCTTCTCAAAAATCTTCTCTCAGGCAATTTAATATCTGAACGATATTCTTCTACTAGATAATTAAAAAGAAATTTTTAATAATTTACTGGAAAGCCAGATTGACTCAAATAAGTCATTTATACCGGAGAACATGTGGTCACAAACGCAGCATATGGCCATATTACAATGAATGCTAGTCGGAATGTAATTCTCTGAATGCCTCTACCAAGAATTTTTCATAAATTTGTGATGTGAGCTGTGATGATCGTATGTAAAGTCCACGCAAACCATCTCATACAATATTTACCCAAATCTTATACTGAATTGTTGTTATGCACTATGTCGCCTGTTAAATGTGAGTTTTCAAGCGCCCCAAAATGCCAATTATATACAAGAGCCACGACGTCCCTTGAAAATGCAGTTTCGTCAGTGAAACAAAACAGGCTGGAAAATTTACTTGCGCTGGTCTGTTGCTTTTCAGTCACAGTAACCCTCTACCGATTGCACAGTGCATTTGATTCCTTATATTCTCATATTGCTATTACTGCCTTATTTCGTATTCCTAACCTCTTCGCTAAAGTTCTGAATCGCCTCATACAAAATATATGGAAAATTTCTTTCAGATGGGAATTTGAAAAAAACAAAATAATTCCTAATTCTTTTCTAGAAAAAATGTTTAATTTTTTTTTCGAAAAATGAAAAAAAAATATTGTAAGATCTTAAGAATTTAATAATGATTGTATACATTCATTTTAGTCTGTCCATTTTTTGTTTGTTTGTTTATTTCTGTATATACATGTTACAAGTAAAATAAAAAAAATAAAAAAAAAGAACTGATTTAAAAAGTGCGAATTGATACCCGAAAGAATTTTTTCAAATGACAGGATTTAAGAAACAAGAAAAAAAAGTTTGAGAAGCATTGGTCTACCAAATACAATAGCTATGCTAAGTCTGGCGCCTCAGGGACACAACTTTTAGAGAGTTTAAAGGGATTATCTAACCCTGAAAATCTCTGCTTTGTGTGTTTTTTACTGATAGCATACCTACTTCGCTTATCAGAAAGGACTCCTGTCGAAGAGGAAGATTACTTCTTTCATTTGCTTAAACTAATGGTTTTCTGTCTGTCACACTCAGAAATTCAAGAAGAAATTTTTCATGTTAAGCTTTCATTTATCTTCTGATGAAAGCAGATACAATGGATGCCTCCAAGATATGTTTTGGAAAACCCATCATCGGAAGGTAGTACGTAGGCAAATATAGAAACAGTGGTCATAAGATAACTGTGTTTCAGAATGCAAATATTTTCAGTTGCTACTTATTAGATAAAGGTTCTCCTTTTTTCTAAAGCGCTATCAACATTTTATTTTCCGCTTTATGTGCAATGATAAAACAGAACAATTATAAATTAGATAAATATAAACAGTTTAATAGTAAGGAATATATTTACTCTATTAAACAAGGAGCAAAAATGATTCACTTCTCCAATGTTTGTATGTTTTGGAGAAGTCATAAGTAAAGAAATGTTTAATCAATGTTCAAAGAGCGATTTCTAAATGTAAATACGTTTTCCTGCTGTTTATTAAGTAACTTTCCTTCACGCTTCATAAGATGATAATAGTATTTATTTCGCGGCATTGCACGTGAGAATACAACAGAATAAGCATAAAAAATAATAACCAAAACTTAAAAGTAGTATAATGTAGTATTTATGGCATATTTTTTTTCAAACAAAGACCAAAATAATAATAAGATATAGAAGTAAAGTCATTTTTTAAAGCTTAATGTGTTTCTGGTGAAAAGTTTTTATGAAGCTTTCCCTATATAATTCTAACTGTGCTTCGAAAATTAAAGTTCATCCAAAATGCATTAATTTTATTTTTTCAAATTTTAATCTGACGAAATAATAACATACGATATGATTTAAGTATTTTTTGTATTAATTTTTCTACTTTTTTTGTTTTGAGTTCACAATACATTATTATATATACTAGAAGATGTACCCATCTAGATGGGCTGTTATCTTGCTAAAAATATATCTGATATGATTGCTACAGATTTATTAACGAAGATTAAAGTAGTAAATCTCATGCATATCGGCAGAGTCCTTGCGAAATGAAAAATAAATAAATCATTATTTATATTACAGTTTAAGTATAATATCAAAAGTATTGTTTCTTTACAATAGTCTCTTCTCTATTTATAATATTTACAAACACTCAAATCAAAGCTAATTTCTAAAATCGATTTGAAACAAATAATTCACTAATGGAAGAAAATGCAATGACAAATACAAAATAAGGCGAGTGCCTAAAGGAAATATTAGAAATAACCTCCAACTGAAGTGAAAATATTATGAATCAGTAGACCTTTGGCCAGTAAATTTTGCTGCAATCCAGTATCAAAGGGGAAAAAATGTGAAGTCTGCAATCCCATAACTAATTTTTATTCTTTGTCTCGCCCTTTGTCGTGCCAATTCCCTCTCTCGTTAAGCTTTGTTTCCTTGCAGTGGGATCCTCTTTATGCATAATGATCTCAAAACTAATAATTAAAATCAGAATGAAATAACAGTATTAACAGAAAAGAATTGAATTTCCAAATACAAAGTTTTAAAAAAAATGCTGAAAAAATAATAGAAATAACTCCCAAGTCCCGTGAAGTGGAATATGATAAATCGGTATAATATAAAACTGCAGACATCAGCTCAATGCTACAGTTCAACATAAAAAATGCAAATAAAACGTAAAATTTATGATCCCATTAATATTTATTCATACTTAGCTTTATTCGAAAATGCACACTCACACAACTTGTCTGAGTTGCTAGACGTCAAAATCTAATTTGGAATTTCGCATTGGCAAGATATTTTTAGCTCTGCCCAGCTTTATAAATAACGTTGGACAATTATATTATTATAGAATTTCAACATCGATTTCTTTTCTTAAATTCGTTACCAATTGGCTCCATTTTTAAAGAATCACAATTATTTGAATTTATCAACTAATTGGTAATTAAACCCTGAAAATATTAAAATACAGGCGTACAAAATTCCACTCCCTAATGCACCATGAAATGAAGGAAAAGCCAATTGCAAAATTCCATCTTTACAAGCATAGGACAAATGAACCTCAACAAAACTGTGTAAAAAATTAAGACAAAAAATTATTTCAAATAATATGAAGGAGTAAAATTTAATGCAAATTTTATCAAATAATTTCCAAAAAGACTTGTTTAATTCCTCATTTTACAACTTAATGATATTTTTATTGTAATATTAATCTAGCTTCAAGCATCGGAAATGCATAAAAGGTGTAGGAGACAAAAAATGGCAAATTTACAAAAGTTTTATGCGAAATTTGTGAGGTATTCATGCCTGTATTCACCGTTTCAAAAATCTAAGCATTCATTTCAACATTACTTCAAAAGAATTAGTCCTACAGTCGTGATATGGTTTCAAATTAAAGCGAGATCAACGGGAGTGAGAATTAGTGAGAATTAGTGAGAATTCAGAATATTTTTTATTTCCCAACATTTTTTTTTAATATACTGCGTGTCCACTTTAATAATGGCCAAATAGCTAATTTTTAAGGCGTTAGAAATAGCGTACACAATTTGATCTAAAGTACCCGGTATAAAATTCGGATTTGCACTTTCGGATTTGCACTTTTTTTCCCGAATTTCTGTAAAAAGGCAGGACGAACTGTCCTTGAACTTCGATCACATGAAAAATTAACTCGTACTTTTATTTTTCAATGAACATTCGATCACGAGAGTATTTAGGGGTTGTCCACAGATTGAAGAAAGAATGAAGAAAATTATTTGGGCCCATCCCGTGTATCAGAAATCTGGCACTGGCTTGCAACTTCTGTCAATGGCTTTGTTTGTTGTGTGTAATACTTAATACATTTTCGTAAAAATAGCACACTTATTTGGGAAAACACATTTTTTCCCCCTCCAAGTTTTTTACTTATAACATGCAGTTTTTAACCAAATTCTACGAATCATACTGGATACGTGACATTAAGTTAGCATAGTATTATATTAAAATTTGAAGTAATCACTTTCGTTATTTGAGGAAATCAAAATATTTTTGATGAATAATTTTCAACTGCGCATGTGCACGAATCCTCTCTAGGTTTCAAATCTTCAGTTCGGTGAACGTGCTTCTCTTGACTGGATTCAAATGAGAAGCTAACATCTTTAGATCACAAAAGTGAGACACTGTGGTTAAGGATAAATTTTAAAATATAAAATAAAGCGTGAAATGTTTAGTGTTATGCTGATGGATAAAATATTTCAATTCAAGCTATTATATGGTATGTAATTTTTATGTAACCAAGTTGATCCAGGCACCAAAATTTAGGCTGTTAGCTCCATCATAGTTTTATCTATTAATAAGAATTCTTCCAATGACACCTATAGAAAAAAAATTTCAGTATAGCATATATTCAAGAAAAATAAAGGAGCAGTATTTTTTAAAGATGGAATGAAGAATATAGGCACTCTTGATAATCACAAATCTATATGACTTTTGAGAATAATAGTTTGCGCAATTTTCAGAAAATTTGAATACTTTATAAGCATTATCTAATACTTTTTATTTAGAATGTTAATCATTAAAAGGAAAAATTCAAGCCACAGATATAACTTGGTTTTTTTTTTAAATGAATAAGGATACACCTTGCATCTAAATTATTAAACAATGTTCACTGCACTCATATTCTAGGATGAAATACTGATTGACATAAGATTAGAAAAATAGACAACTAAATCTCTTTACACTGAGTTTAATGCTCATTTTGGGGAGGGTGGGGAGAAACGATTCATGCAACCCAACTTACCCTGCAAAGCTCTTATCGTGGCTTCCCATCTCAATTCTTGCCATATGAGGGACTGCTCACCAAATGCAATAAAACGTATCCATTATCTGTATTTTATATTAAAAGTGTCGTTCGTTTCATTCCAGAACAAATACATTTATTTCGATTGTTCATTGAAATTTACAATAGTTATGCCTCTGTTTTGCCTCTAACTTAGAAGACCTTCTGATGAATTACTGGTTTAGTATTTTAGACGTTAAAACCGTAATAGATAGCGAAAGCTTTTTTTCACATTTTATGACGTTTTTTTATATAACTTATCTATTTAATAAAAAGATATAAGGGAAAAAAATTCTCTTTAATTATATGTAATGGACTTTTTTAATTAACAATATTATGTTTCTACAAAAAATTTTGTTGCAAAATAATTTTTTGATTGTTTTAATTCAATAAAAATTAATGTCAAAAAATAGATTACTGCAAACGACGGAAGTTTTAGTGATTTAAATTGTTATTATTTATTATTATTATTATTATTTTAATTTTCTTTCTCCTGAAAACTATTTCTAAACTCTTACATCACAAAAAATCTTGCAAGAAAGACTTACAAATTTCATTTCAGAAAAAGAAATATTTTTTAATTATTATTATTTATCTTTTAGTTTAAAACAATTCTAAAAAAAAAAGTTAAAATTTCATGATTGCGCAAAATCGCGTAGACAAAATGTGCTTAAATATCATGAGTAGCTTCCGTCGTTTGTCATGCGAATTAATTTCATTTCACTTTTTTCTTATTTTTGAAGAACGGGAAATTACAGCCTGAACTTTATTTATTTTTGACTCATTAAGAATTCCATAACATGGCAAAATATATTTTTATTAAGTTTTATAAAACTCTTTTCACTTTAATTAATTTAGATATGTTTATTTACTCGACTAATTTATTTTCAGAATTTTCGTCCTTATCTCACTCATTTTTTCAGGGAAATGCCGATTTTCTTTTTAAAAAATTCTTCTAAAATACAATATTACTTCATAACTTTTGATCGTACAGATTTATCAAATGTTATAGTTAATTACTCAAAGAATGAATAAAAGATTTGAATTTTTTGTGGAGTTCCAAGGAATGTGAATTCTTGGCAAAAAGTTTAAGGGACATCACAGTATAGACAATCAACGATTTTTGATAATAGAACATATGTCTGAAAATGACGTATTGAGACACAAACATAATATATATATACATATATATATATATATATATATATATATATATATA
>JAPMOR010021898.1:280816-298763 GCA_026543865.1 Argiope aurantia
TTCCGCAAAATAAAGGATTTAATAGAATTATAAAATGCTCAAGGAATCGAAATTTAATTTGAAGATAATGATATTTTTTATTAAACCTAATTGACTGAATCAATCAAACTTTAACTCCAACTTTTATTTTTTGTAATTTATACAAATTAATATCTAAATTTAATTATATATCTGAATTTCCTTTTATTGACAAGTTCTTTGGATTTTCAAAAGATGGCGCCACGCATATCATAATACTGGAAAATTAAAAAAGGCGAGTGAATGTAAGAGCTTATGATCTACAAGAATCAAGTACCTTAATATTAAAAATAGGCATTAAATTTAATTATTGTTCTGTTATTATTTTAAAATAAAAAAATTTCAAACTATGTATCCAACACATTCAAATGGCATCAAAGATAATAGTTTTATTCGCATATGAAATCACAAAATAAAATTCCTTTTTTGAAATTATACTAAACTTTTTCGGAGTTGTAACTGCGAAATTTTGATAGCAATCAGATGACGAGATCGACACTTGATTAGTTATAAATTTCTTCAAATTTCCATACGATACTCAAGGGAAAAAATTTTATTGAAAACAATAGTCTCTAGACAATGATCGTAATTCCCCGTTAAGCATAATATGCAGACAAATTTGGAAAACCTGAAATGAATTTGACTTTTACCTAAATGGGTGAAAATTTCGTATATATTCTGATAGAAATAGACAGAAAATAAAAGATATGCACTAATTATTGTTTTATTTAAATAAATTTCAGGGATAAAATTGTTGAACGAATGAAATATATTGCGCGATAAATACTGCAAGATATTTTACAATTTTTTTTTTTATTGTTAGCTGTTCTGTGATATTGTAAAATATATCTGTTTATCTCATTAGACTTAGGGAATTCAGTTAAGTTCAGGATTTTCTTGATGAGATAAACAAAATTTTTGAACTGAGACCCAGGGCCGAAATATTAAATAGGCATCTGTTTCGGAATCCCGATTTTTTTTTTTCCCTTGTACTCTCAGATTAATTTGATTTTCTGAATAAGCTGAATCGCACGAATGTGGCCATTTCTCTCTTTACACTTTACAATAAAGAGCCATTTTTGGATGTCTGGTAACCAGCGATGAGAAGTGAATTTAATATCATTGTGTTCAGTACAAAGAATAAGGGGAAGAAAAAAAAAAAACCCTGCTGAAAGTGATAACCTGTTGTAAATGTTCGGTTAACATGATGAAATGATCACATCAGGCAAGTATTGTGAGCAACTCATGATATCCGATACAACCATTCGAGAGAAACGCTCGATTCTGGCAAACAGAAAAGGTGTATTCTTCCTTCACGACGATGTCACTCCACATGTTGCATAACAAAAGCCGGGAAAACTGAAAGTATTGAAATGAAAAATTCTTCAACATCCACCATATTCTCTCGATTTTGCGCCATCTGATTACCACTTCTTTCGGTCTTTGTGGAACAGTTTAAATGACAAAAAATTTAAATCCGAGAAAGATGTACAAAACACCTCACAACCTTTTTTCAAAAAGGAAATTGGCAAACTTGTTGATCTATGGAAATCTATCATACGAATAAAGGAAATTATGTTATTAATTAATAAAATTATTACACTTAAATTTCGTTTGTTAGAAAGATATAAATTGATCGGACATGAACTTATGCAGTCATATGATAAGTTTGATTTGTAAGTGAATTTCGATATGCATCAATTTCTAAATTGCAATTCATAATTGCCTATGCTAAGTTTTTATATAAAAATATTTAGATTTTTGAAATAATTCGCCGCACATTCAGGCACGCACCAGAGGTCCTGTACCTAAAGAAAAGTTCAAATAAGGTTTATTTTTTAATTTATTTTTTTAATACCGCTTAAAATTATTTCTATCTAAAAAGATGTAAACATTTAATTCAGATAGTATTCCAAATGGCAAGTTATCCATTTTCAAAGGTTTGAAAAAGAAACCTAATTATCATAAAGAAATCATTTTCTCGCGTATTATAATTTTAAATAGTTGAGTGAACAATTAAATTTTCTTTATAATAAGTATCAGTAGTCATTAGCAATAAAGGGCCAATTCAGCGCGATCCCTGCTCCCTTGTATTCGTTTGGCCATTTCTGGATTAAAAATCCTTTATTCCTTATGCCCTTCAGTTTCTTATTCATGCTTTTGTCCCATTTAATATTATTTGAAAATACTGATCAGCAGACCACCGTTTATCATCACAATCAGAGCATCTGAATAGAAGAAATCTCGTTAAAGATTTAAATATCCTAATGCTTCTAGATTGCGTTAAGAAGGGTTTTTTATAGCTTATTGCCTGGTGGCATATAGAAATGTATGGTGGCAGGATTTTTGGCATGCTTCAGTGGCTAATGAGAATGGTTCTTTCGACTGGGGGCATGTGGTTGATGTTTGGTAGCTTTTTCGTTTTGATGAGATAGAGAAGATTCTTGCCTTGATGTGGGAGTGTGTCAGAGATTGAGTGATAACTAATGCTTTGTAGCTTTCGCCTTGTGATATGAGGCTATTTCCAGTTCTTGATAGAGTACTACGGATAGTTATGGCTATCCTGAAGAGCAGAGAATAAGGAGAAATAGGTCATCGTCTCGTTTAGTTTAGTCGGGTGCAGAAAACTTGGGTGAGAGTGAGACGTGCTCGTCCAATGAGCATGCATCTTCCTGGGGGAGAGATGGAGTGGGTGGAATTTGTCTCTAACTTGTGAGTCTCATGAAAGTGTAGCAGTTTTGGTGGGTGAGTTGTTTTATGCGCCGGATAATCTATTGTTTGTTATTGACCAATCAGCTTGACTTTAAAGTGATTTGGGAGTTATTGGTACATGAGAAAGTCGAAGTTTGTTTCTGACTATGGATTTTAGAGTTGAATAAGGGTAACATTTCTAGGTCTTCACATTTTGGTATTAGGTACATATTTATTGATTTTAAGTAATATTGTAAGATTATTGATTTATTGATTGATTTAGATTTATTGATTTTAAGTATCATTATTGTCCATTTTATTGAAGAAGTTAATTGAAAGATTTTTAATTGTTTCGTTAAAGAATCTATATTTGAGTACATTTAGTAGCCCGGCTGTTCTCATGTGCCATCGAGCTTCCCAAATATTTCTGATGATGTTATTGTATTGCTGTTGGAGAATTCTTATATTACATGTGGTTGCATGTCTCCAGACATGGCATGCATAAGTAATTACTGATCGCAAATAGGCTGAAAAAATAGGTATTTTCATTTCAGTATTCAATTTAGAGTTCCGAGTAATTAAGGGGTAGAATTTACGAGATAGTGTTCGGAATTTATCCTTAATGTAAATAAAATGATTTTTCTAGATTAACTTTCTATTTAAAGTAACACCTAAATATTTAGCTTCCTGAGACCACGGAACTAAGTTATTTTTTAATTATAATTTTGCTGGAAACTAATATATTGGCTTTATGAAATATTGCTGCTTCTGTTTTCGAGGCAATTATTTCGATCTTCGATTTATGGAACCAATCTTCTAATTGGTTAAAATGCCTGTTTAACGCTAGGTGTACGAAATTAGCATTTTTATTTCTGATCAGCATTGCCGTGTCATCTGTTGTTCGACTGTCGTTTATAACATACTGTTAAACTGCTTAGGCATGTCGTTAATGCAGAGTGAAAACAATACGTGTCCTAATGTGGATCCCTGTGCCACTCCATCTTTAATGTCTGAGAATCCGTGTTGTACCCTGACTTTAAAAAAAGCGACCAATGCGATAAGACTCAATGATATTGATCAGATAGCCTGTAATCTAATATTGTATCAAATTATAAATGAGACCATTTATCCACACTCGATTAAAGGCCAAGGAAGACTGCCCCTGTTTTTTGTTTGTTAACAAATCCTTCGGTAATGTATTCGACTGCTCTGATCTATTAGATGTGTATTTATTCATTTTAGAATGACACTTTCAGCAACCTTTCTAAGGGATAAAAGCAGTGAGATTAGCTAGAAGGATTTGTGGGGTCCTTTCCCTGGCTTAAAAATCGGGATAACCGTTGCTGTCTTCCAACGTATCGGGAAGTGACCTGCTTCTAAGATCTTTTGTATGAACAGGTTAAAAATAATAATCACATTAAGAGGGGGCTTTTTAACTATTTAGTTAGAGATAATATCATGTCTTGGTGCTTTGATGTTTGTAAATTTTTTTTATCGCCCAAAGGATTTCAGATATTAGCGGTTAAGTCAATTTAGGCGCCATCTGTGAGCTGTGAAAGTTGTTAATTGCTTCCTCGACCTTGCATTCTGTTTCTTCATGAGTTAAATTAAATTCAATCTTCAGACTTTCCGCCAAGGAGTTTACTTTTTCAAGGTCGTTAATTACTGGCCGGACCGTTAAGTTTCGGAATGATTTTTTTTTCCCCTTCTTTTTGAATGGTTTGACAAAGTCTCACATTTCCCCATTTTCGTTATTCAGATTATTGATCTTACTCGCTAGTTCGTTGTTTATCAATTTTAAGTCTAATTTATTAATTAATTTATTTTATTCTGTTTTTACGGTAGGATTTCTATTAAGTTGCAATAATTTTCTCGTTTCTTCCTGTGTCCAGCTTTTTGATCATCGGGCCAAAGTAAATTTGGTTTAAATTGATTGGGGTGGAGTTTTTCTGCCTAGCTACTAAAATTTCAATTTCCTCAGTGAGTTTGTCAATGCTATTGAGGGTGTATAAGTTACTAATGCTAAGTTAATGCTGACAAGATCTCTTTTTTTTATTTGTCCCATTTGTTTTTGTTTTGCAGTTTGGATCTTGTAGAGTATATTTGAAATAAAAGTTTGGAACGACCGGGCTGAGGTCAGAGAAAATTCGGTAATTGATTTTATATCATAAAGATATAAAATTTTATATCATAAAGATATAAAAAAATTTTGACTATTGCAAGGTCGATGGTGGAGGCCAAGGTGTTTCCATAGCGAGTAGGTTCGTTTGGGTCTAGAATTTTAAGTCCTGCATTATCGACAAAATTACGCAATGTTATTCCTCTTTGGGTGTTTTGATTTACGTTCCATGTTACGTGGTGGGCATTATAATCACCACATATAATTTGGATGGGACTGGTTTGAATTGAATTTCCGATATCGACAGTAAACATGCTGTAGTCAGAGCTGGGGGGGGGACATAAATAAAAGTCAGTGTGATGGGGTTGCTATTTTGGAGGGTTATTACAATTAGAGAAGCTTCGATATAATTTAGGGTTAGAAGAGTTATTTGGTAATATGGGATACAGTTTTTAACAATTACTGCAGCTCCTCAGCTTGCTTTAGAGGGATCCTAATTTTCTCTATAACTATAGTAGGTAGAGAAATTTGCTATATAGGTTTTTTTGTCCGGGTTTCAGGTGGGTTTCTTGTATTAAAATTGTATCGAGGTTGCACTTATTTACAAACAGTTTTACTTTTTTTAATTTTGGGTTTGATCTCGTTTACATTCCAGTGCACAATATTTAAAGAATTAGAGAAGAACTTTATTCATTACTTAAGTTATCTGCGCTTAATAAGGTCCTGAATATGATTTGCAGTTTGTCAGCAATATTAGAAACTTTCTTTAGTTCTTGGGCCATTGGGAAGATTTGGGGGATTGTATTAAATATTTCTTTTATTTTGAGATTAACTTCCAACATAGTTGTGATTTCTTTTCCATCCATGTGAGCTGAATTAAATGGTTTCTAGGAAGGCGATATAAGTATTGGTGTGGCGGCATCTGTTGTTAGGAGTTTTTATTAAAGAGTTGTGTGTAATTTACATCGTTTCTAACTATTAATTGTTTTGAGTTGAAAGTATTTTGAGAGTTAGGAATTTTTTTAGTTTGGGGAATGCTTCTCATCCCCGAAAAGATGCTATATGAACTGTTTTTCGACAATTGAAGCACGTTGAAATTTCAATACATTCCTTAATGTGGCAATCTTTTATGTTGTGCTCCTTGCCACATTTTAAACATTTTATTTACATGTTACAATTTGTTGACCTGTGGCCGAAGTGATTGCATCTGTAGCACTGGGCTACTGTATTTCTTCCCCTATATTCTTCAACATTAACTCTCAAGTATCTTTACGTTCATTTTTGTAAAAGTTCTGCACGTTGTGTTTAGTTATACTAAAATTATTGGAAGGGTGCGTCTGGTTCTTGCCTGTGTTAGTCTGACTACTTTATTGACATAGAATCCTTTTTTGTTAATATCATCAACCATGTGATCGATATGAATTCTCTTAATGGCAACTTATACTGGTCTTAACGGTCTTGGCTGGATTATATAAAACTCGAATTTATTTTCTTTGGATTTTTTTGCTGGATTTTAGCAAATTCAAGGAAGATTTTAATGTATTTGATGCTCAATTAAGTGTCTTTAACGGAGAAGTTTTGATGGAGTACTCGCTCTCTTTTTTTTCCCTCAAGTATTCTGTGGTAATCGGTGGTGAATTTTAGCATAATTGGAGGAACTTGTTCATTTACGTGTTTTCATTTAGATTAGTTGAGGTGTCTATAAGGTTTGCCAATTCTTGATATTTATTTTAAATGAGGATTGGTTCTTTTTGTACTTGGCTAGGAGTATTTTGGCTGCCTTGTGCTTAGTAACAGTTTGAAATTTATCCTTATTATTTGTTGAGTGGTTTTTGAAGTACAAACTTCATACCTCCGGGAACTCAGATGCAGAAATTTGATTCAACATACCCTTTAGGTGCTGCACATGGTTTCCCTTCGAGATTCGCTAATCGTTGAGTGATGTAAATTTGGCATTTTTATCCATAGGTAGCTGGTTTTCTTCCAGGTACATTTTCGCTTTTTGGCAGTGACTTTGAAATTCAAGTTCAGCTAGTTTTAAGTCTAATATGAATGTTTTCTTTTGGAAGTAATTTTCAATAGATTATTGCGTGGTGTTTCTTCATCGTTATTATCAACAATCAACATTTTTTGCACATCAACGCAAATGCGTTTAGACGGCTCTTTGTCGTCAGACATGCCTTATGGCAGCGGTTCGAAAAAAGTCAATCAAAATAAATCGAAGGCGAAACCAGACAATGAAAAAACACGTCTTATCCCTTGCACAAATAGAATGAATGTCGGTGATTGAGAGACAACTCCTCTCTGCTTTTATCCGGCAATTCATTTCTCCGCAGATGAGACAGATGACATCATTCCGATAAGTCGCCGCATGATTCCCCATCCAGTCTCAGGAAAGGAGACGAAACTTGTCCCCCTACCGAACCTTGAGCGGCTGCTTCTGCTCCGACAGTTCGTCAAATGCGGCCAAGAGAGCAGGCTTTAAATGATCCATAGAGATAAGTCGTTCTTGTCTCTTCATGAGAACGATGAAGCCTTTTGGCAAGTCTTCGACATACTACGTCGAAAGGGCCTTCATAATGAGCCAGCAAGGCTCTCTTTAATGGAGACCGAAAAGTAAAGGCAAAACTACACATATCCAGGGTCGGCCTTCAATAAATTTCTCCCGATTAGACTTTCCTGCTGAAAGATCCCGCGCAATATTGTAATTTACTCTCAACTCAATTCAATTGCTAACTAGAATAGGGCATGCAGGACACATGCCCTGTGAACTATTACTAAAACGTTTAAATCGTTAAAAATTTAAGAAAGTTATTTCTTTTATTCGTATTTATTTTTGCGCCATCAATAGAAAAAAAAATCAAAATTCTCTTCAGGTAGATTATGATAAAAAGCTTAAAAGTTATGAAAACAAATTTCAGTTCGTGTTATTTATTTTTTTAAAGTCTGCGATTTAAAAAAAAAATCCAATTTAAATTTGAAAACACGAAGGGAAAAAAACCTTGTGGTGCATGCTGTCGAGTGAAATTGGAAATGATTAATATTGTTTCCAATTGTTGTTGTTTCTTTAATTGACTTTAAATTTGCAAATATACAGGGAAAAAATCATGTGATGCATGCTGACGGATGAAATTAGAGCCGATTAATATTGTTTCCAACTTTGCCCGCATCTTATAATTAAGATTTTGAATTACATGCCAGCGATTACCCCCCCCCCCCCGTTTAAGTCTTCTAAATAGCTGATGCCGACGAAAAAAAAAATGAATATTTTCAACAGAGAAAAGAATAAAATGCTCCCAGGCATTTTTGTTTTCAAGAAATGAGCAACAGTTCGTATTATTATCATAAGACTGTAACAGTTCTAAAATTTACTGAAATAATTATGATTTGGATTATAATATATTGATTTATAATGAGTACCTACATTAATTTAAAGAGGCTAATACATCAGAATTTCAAGAGTCAAGATATTTCATTGTTTGAATGTAATTCGTTTAACTTAACCACTCCACAAGTTCCTTCCTGAATCTAAATATTGCTTGTGATGGGGAAAAACCTCCATCATCTTGTTAGAGAGAAAATAATTAACTCATAACAAAAAGTATTACAGAGTTAAGTTTAAAATATGTAGCTGTTAAACGCTTAGAATTAAATATTACTATTCATATAACTGAATTCACTTTAAAAAAAACTTTCCCTCTTAGATAATATTATTTCTTTCTCCATTGATAAACTAAGATCATCCGCATAATTTTTTCTTACCAAAAAAAAATTAAATTAAAAAAAAACTTTTATTATTTTGTTTTCAATATAGACTTAGGTGAAAGTAATTATACGAAATGTAATTTTTAATGTTTTTTTCTTTTATTACAATATAAATAATCCCAAGAATGCATGAAATATATTTTAAGAATAATCAGAGGCGGCGTTAATAAGGGAGCACGGGAGACAATTTCCCCCTATCAATAACCCTCCTCCCTCAGCGAGAGACTGAGAGTTTCATCGGCAAAAGTCTTCCCAGCTTCGGAGTGGTTGTGGAGAGTTAAGTATTAACGAATATGATATTTTAAAAACCATCATAAAGTTTATATACTGTAAACAATCAAAGTATCCAAGTAATTTTTTCTTTATTCTATGCCGATTTTTTAATTTTTATTTTAGCAATGTTGTGAAAATGCATGTTATACTTATTTATTATGACTCATGAATAAGTGGCGACCATGTTTGCACCCTGTACTTTATAACCACATGCTGTGTATTAATTACTGCATTAATGATAAAACTGGTACTTAATTAACGATAATCACAAAGTGCTAGTACTCTTCTTATATTTTATTACTCACAGAATCCGTATTTTTAGAGTTTTGTGGTTGTATTTTTTACAAATTTATTTATTTGGATTAAATCCATAATGTCGAGTATCAAAAATAACTTCACTCATTTTGCAGAGACAACTGTCTAAAAAAAATTACCGTCTTGAGAAGTCAGATTTCACATGAAGTATTCAGCTTGATTATTCTTCCAAATTTTGAGAATCTGGGAGAAAGCACAACCAGCCTCAACCGCCTTATCTATTTCCTAGAATCAAAGGAAGCTTGCTGATTGGTCGACTTTTTCTTCCCAACCTCCAACCCACTTCACTGCTCCTTAGGCTAAAGCCTTCGGCGTTAGTTCGCCTCTATATTCTCGCGGCGAGCTTTCTGCAGCCACCAACAGATGGCGTGTTTAAGCAATTCCTCCTCTCATCTCGTCGGCGATTGGTTTCTTCCAGACTGCTGGCATTATTACTGTTTCAAATTAAGAAATTCGTCGAAAGATGTGGGAGAAAAATTGCGAATTTATTCGAATTTTTAATAACATATTCCACTACAACAACAAAGGAGAGAAAAAAAAATTAGCTCACTGGACACAAATGACAAATCAGAAGCCACTAATCAAAACCGTAGCGGATTTCGATATCTTAACAGCTTAATTTCTCCATGGAGCCAGCTATCGATTAAGCTCAAGCTTCTGCTCTACAAAGCTATTTTAAGACCAATTTTAATGTACGGCTCCCACATTTGGGGGGGGGGGAGACTTCCGCCACTAGCATCAAGAGGTTGTAAGTTTTTCAAAATAGGCACCTAATGAAGATTGTAAACGCTCCCTGGTATATCAGGAGGAAAATATTACATGCCGATCTCAAAATTGAACCTGTTTCGGAATTTATTAGAATAACATCAATTAAATTCTTCGACAAACTACCTCAGATTCGTAACAAGTTACTCAATTTACCTGCTTACGATCCAGCTCGAGGAAGAGACCGAGAGCTGCGATAGATAATATATAAATTTTCCCTCAGTCAAAAAACCGAGAATTAATTAACTCTGGTGGTAACCAATCTGTTGGATAACATGTTCAAAATTATTTGTTTAGGGCTCAGATAGCCACGATGAGCTACACGAGTGAAATTTCTCGAAATTTTTTCAAAATAAATAAGCAAAAATAGTAAAATCAGTCCCAATAGTTAGTAAGGCACGTGCAACATAATTCCATTAAAATTCTCTAAATTTACCCCATAAATAATCTAAATATTATTTTTAATTAATTAATTATATCAAAGCTTTTAATAATAAAAAATTATGTACCAAATTTCATGACGTTAGAGCTTTATTCAGCTCGTCCAAACTAGTTTAAATTAATTTTAACTTTTCCCTAAACTAACAAATTAAAGTATTTATTCCGAATTATGATCTGGAGGTGCTCGTGACCACTTTGTCACATTGCGGAACTCCGAAACATCACGACGTTGCCGTTGCCTTTCGATATCTTACAGTCCAGGCAGTGCACATTATTAGTCCCCTTTTAATAAGATGGTCAATTTAGTATCAGTACATTTTTAACGTTGTAGTATGTTTAATGTGTTAATGATACGATACGTTAACGTATTAATGATATATTTAAAGATAATATATATTTTTTATTTTATTAACTTTGTGAATAAGTATTTATTTACCTACCATAGCTCCAGATTGCTTACCATTTATGTTTGTAGACAGTATTATTGAATAATATGTTCTGTTTTATAAATAATCTAACAAGTAAGTGAGTATAATAAGTATAATTCGAATAAATATAAGACTAACATTTGATAAAAGCGTTAGCATTATTTAAAATTTTATTATTAAAAAAATGTATTTTTCACAAATAGATTTATGGCAAATAGGAAAAATATTTTTAATTGGATTGCCTGCTGCCCCTTCTTAACCTAGCCAACTGCCTAATCTGCTTAGTTGAAAATCTGCCAATACACCAAATATATACAGGGTGTTCTGAAAAAACGTGGACAAAATGACATGGCAGATCAGTCATACAACAAGGATCAAAAATTGCATAGGAACATGGGGTCGCAACTGCGATGCGGAGCCGCTAAAGGGCGTCTAAAATAATACATAACACAAAGAGAAGAAACAAAATCAATACAGAACATTTTATTGATAATTACCTGCTGACATGCGACTTATGCATGCCAAACGTTGCGCCTACAGGAGGTGCTCAAAGTGTTTACCAGATGCATGGAGACATGCCTGGCATCGACGTTGCATGGAATTGCGCACCTTCTCAAAGATACCAGGTGTATCTCGAACACATCCCGCTGCCTCAACGATTCTTCCTACCAAGTCTTCTGGCGTTTCATACACAAGTCCTTTTAAAAAGCCCCATAACAAGAAATCCACGGTATATATCGGTAAACTTTTAAAATACAATACAGATAATTACAAAGTTTCGGCAATTTAGAGGCAAAGCTGATTTTCTTAATCATACATTATTGAGTAATACCTTTTCAGCACAGCTCGTTTTTGAGCTGAAGAATAGTCTGTGATATTAGAATGCTCTGGGTAATGTTTTTTATAAGTGTGATATTGCAAGACAGAAATACAATTTCAGAATTTTTTTTGCATCACAAAGTTAATATACAAAAACATATTGATTGAAAATGCTTTTTGAAATTCAAATGTACTTTCATTTTTAAAAATTTATCAGAAAAAAAAAACATACTAAAAATGGAAAAATAGTTCTTATCAAGTAATTCCATTTAAATTCAGAATAAATTAAATAAAGTTTACCACCCAAGGTGAATAAATATATTTCACATAACACTTTTTTATAACAGAAATTTATTATTAATAAGTATTTTCATAATTTATTAAATATAGAAACATTATAAAATAACAGAACAATTTCTAAATCTTTATAAAATTTTAATGTTTAGACTTAGTTATTGCTAAAATTATGATTTATAAATTAAATAAAAAATAAATTTCACATTCCTAAAGTTAACAACTATAATACAAATAACATATTTGTATAAAAAACTATATAAATGAAAATGTCAGTTTTTTAAAATAATGAGCACTATATGAAACTGAATATCCAAACACAAATATCTTTCAAATAATTTAAATTGAAATATCTGAGTATGGCAGAAACTATATTTTTACTTAAACTAAGGACATTCAAGAAAATCTACTACAGCTATGCCCCCCCCCAAAAAAAATCAGACTCTATAAATGAGCAAATTATCTTGATGATAAGAATTTAAGTAAGATATTCTTTGAAGTCAAAGAATATTTTTTCTTCGCATTCAGTTTTCATAGGGAAAAAAGCTTAGTTTAGAGGCACACAATTTTAAATTAGACATATAAGATTTGTAAGTGAGGTACATATATTAACCATAAGGCAGCAGAAGGATTATCCTGAATATCTTGAAAGAAAAATTACATAATATATTTAAAATCTAATATAAAAAATACAAGTCAAGAAAAATTTGCAGAGTACTTAAAAACAAGCAAATACTTAATATCAAAACTGAAAAATACAAAGTATATATGACTAATTCTACAAAATATATAAAATAAGCTAAAATGAAATTCTCTTAATAATATATACATTAGATGATCACATACACAAAACCCATTAAAATAATAAGAAATAATTAATACAATTTTTTGAAGAAAAAAAAACAATCTAAAAACCATACCAAATAATTTTAAAATTTTGTAAAACTTCATACAAGAAAGAAATTACAATGCAAAATCGAACTTTAAATAAATTTGAATAATTACAAATTACAGAACTAAACACAATCGAATAAGATTGTAAAGTTGTATTATAGAATTAAAATTTCAACAGAAAATGTGAAAACAACAAAAAAAAAAAGTCAATGTAAAGTTTTTTTTAAAAAAATTGATTTCAATTCAGGGGGAAAAAAACTGAACACAATATTTATAAAATAAATAATAGAACAAAAAAAGAA
Organism: Argiope aurantia; assembly: GCA_026543865.1. Classification (NCBI taxonomy): domain Eukaryota; kingdom Metazoa; phylum Arthropoda; class Arachnida; order Araneae; family Araneidae; genus Argiope; species Argiope aurantia. The sequence continues at coordinate 293,941 of JAPMOR010021898.1, forward strand.
CAGGCATTTCTATTCTGAAAAAATTCTATGATAAAGAAAGGATGCAATTTTTTTAAAGGGCAAATTTAAATTGAAATAGACACAACAGAAAAAAAAATTCAGCATGGTATACCAATAAAATTACATACAGTGAACAATGAAAATTATATTATATATATAAAATTACATACAGTGAACAATGAAAATTATATTCCAATGAAAATTATATAAAAATATACAAGAAACACCCAGCTTAATAAAGAATACATTAGATTTCAAATTAATTAGAAGTCTTGTCAGCACAAATTTTTTTGTTGAGTCTGTCAGCATACGTACAAAGAAGGTCTAACAAAAGTCCAATTACTATCAATACGGATATATTATATATATATGCTACTGAGTGAACATTATATTGTATAGTTCAAAGTGTTTTGCACTGTTAAGATTTCTTTTCTAAAACTATTAAAACTTAATTTCATTCAAAGTGCCCCTTTTCAAAGTTCCACATATTGAAAAAATAATTTAATAACATAAAGCTAAATATGATACAAATATGAATTCAAATATAAGAAAAAGAATATATATTTTCTATATCCAATCTAAAGTCAAATAACTAACGATTCAACTGTTCATATATATGTTAAGAATTCAGTTAACCACGTGATCTCCCTGGGCGGAACTAGCTGCCAATCATGTGTCATGTGGTCCTCCTGTTGTTGTTTAGTATATTTTTTTTCTTCTAGCAGAAGCGAACTGGACTCCTGTACTAGGGGAAGTGTATTCTCGGCTCGGCTCTCCCGAGAGAGTTTTAAGTGTAGTTCTCTAGGCCTTCTACACTTTGGCGTTTCCATGTGCCTTTTGTTGTTGATGTTACCAATAAACCCCAGAAAAGACAACATGTGTCTTCAAGTCATTTCACCCAGACCACAATCTTTACTAAATTAATGAATTATTGTGTAATCAAGAAACGCAACGATAATTTATAAATTTACAATATACGCTAATCAGAGTGTGAAAATTCTATTGCATGAAAATAAATTTTAAACCATAACATAAATTCAATGAAAAAATAAAGTTTCAAATGATAGTGCATGAAAATAAAGGTGCATATAAATTCAAATAAAAATTATGTCTGACCACCAAAAACTACAAAATAAATGTCCTGGCTTGATATAAAGATTCATTACATTTCAAATTCAGCAAAAAAGTTCCATGCACAAATATTTTTTATTGGGTCTCATGGTATATGTCCAAAGGCCATTCTAAAATCAAATTACTAACAATATATATATATCCTACAGAGAAAGTGAAAATTATATGGTGTGAAAAAAATATATATACTTATATTCAAATGAAAGATATACATTAATAACCACCACAAAATAGATAACAAATATTCTAGCTTGTTATAAAGACTCATTTGATTTCAAATTATGCAGACGTGTTATTTTTTTTTATAAGATCTGATGGGGGGAATAAAAAAGAAAGAAAGAGAGAGAGAGAGAGAGAGTGAAAGACAGAAATGGGTTCCAAAAATCTCCAAGAAATTTTAAATTAATATACAAAAAGAAATTATTCAGCAGAATGAAAATTCAAAATATGTTATATTGTTTATATTGTAATTTATTTTCTAAATAATAATAAAACATTTAATTTCATTCAATGTATAAATGTATTCAAAGTTCCAACAAATGAAAAAAATTATGTAAAGTCAAAGAAGGTAGATAAATGAATACAAAGATTACAAAAAGAATATACAGGGTGGTAAAAAAAAAAAAACTTCCCCTATATATGAAACCCTAGCAGCCTATCCGCTCAACCAATCGAACCAAAATTTCAGACATGGCTGTCTGAAGGTATGCGCTGCAGATTGTGATGATTCTAAACAACGCAGAGCTCACGGTTACGGTTGCAGTGAGAGAATTTCGAAATTTTCGAACGGCAACACCCACTTTTTCCTTGCCCAAATTGATCAGCGTATTGGAAAACCACAAATGGCGTTGGAACGATTAGCGTGTAACAAAAATTGCCGGCGTAAAGCAAGTAAAGAAGTGCATTATAAAGGACTAATCACAACACAGAGAGGAAAGAGAAAAAAAGCTTTTATTGGAATGGAAAGTTATAATTACAGGTTTTCAACGTGTTCACCTCTGCAGGCGAAAACGCATTGCATTCGGGAGATTGTGGATAACAATGCGGAACGTAACATGAAAGGAGGAATCAAAAACTATGGCATTTTTCAATTCAGACACATCTCGTGGACCAGGTGTATACACCTTAAATTTCAGATAACCCCAGAACCAGAAATCCATAGGAGAAATCCACAAACCCTAATAATGGTAGGAATATCACATGCAATTCAGTGAAAACAATCAATAGACCACGATATAAGGAATCATGGGCAAATCGATTTTATCCTCTTCCTGCAATTAAAAACATATTTGTGTGAATTGTAAGAAAAGGCAAAATTCAATTCAAAGATTAGAAAATCAATATACATGTTTCAAATCAATTCTAAAGTCAAAATATTAAATATTTATTTGCAATATATATAAGCTACTCAGAGGGTGAAAGTTATATTGCATTAAAAATGTATACATAAATTCAAAAAATATTGCACGAAAAAAAGTTTCCATATAAAATCAAATGAAAGATATACACTACCAACAAATACTACACAAGAAATACTCCGGCTTGAATGAACACATTAGATTTCAAATTCTGTAGAATTCCATGTACAAAAATTTACTTATTTTAATAGTTCTATTGGTATATGTTCAGAGCAACTCTAAAACCAAATTAATAACAATTCAAATGAAAAATATGTATAATACACTGAATGTGAAAATTATATGCTATTCAAATAAAAATAAACTTAAATTAAAATGAAATTTATACAAAACCATCGAAAAATACCTGTGTTGCTCTAAAGATTCCTTTGGTTTTATATTATGTAAATATACTATTTTTATTTGCAAGCTTTCAAGAAGTCACAAAAATAAATGAATTATAAAAAAATTCACAAAAATCTTTAAAAAATATAACACATGAAACTATTAAGATAGAAATAAAATTCAAAGTGTTTGATATTCATAAAACTTTTATTTTTTATTGCAAACTTTGGATGAAATATGTATTAAAATAAAATGAAATGCAGACTAATGGTAATCATTATATCTCAAAGAGACATCAAGTGATGAATAAATGATAGATAAAAAGAAAAATCTTAGTTGAACATGGTAAGAAAATGAATAAAAAAGCAAGATTGAGTTTACAGATTCTGTTAGTTTTAAAGATTCTATTAATTCTGTTAGCTGATATCCAATCAGATGCAACAAATAACACATGCACGTGGTTCAAGAAAAGAAATATTTAAATGTAATCAGTAATAATACTCTAAGAAATCTTAATAATAGTAGAGGAATATTGTGCCAATTAGTGAAACCAACCAGATAATTCAAGATATAAAGAATTATGGTTAAATCAAGTTCATGAACTACCTGCAAGTAAAAATATATTCATGTAAATTACAAGAAAAAACAAAATTCATTTCAAAGATTAGAAAAATAAGAAATGTTTGAAGACAATTATAAATTCAAATTATTATCAATTCAGCAAATTACGATCAATTATCACTCAGAGAGTGAAATTATCTTGCATGAAAAATTGTATATATAAGTTGAAATTATACTTTATAAATTGAACCGCATATATGTATGAAATTTATGAAACCATGGCATGAAATGAAACCATGTATCAGATAAAACATATCTATATGCTATGCAAAATATGAAAATCATATAGAATAAAAAAAAGGAACTAAATAAAGATAAATTTGATTTCAAATAAAGCAGAAGTGTTACTTTTTATGTAAGTTCTGATGAAACAACAGAGAGAAAATTCGTTGACAAAAATTCCAAAGAAATCTTAAAATAATATAACAGAAGAAACAATTATGGTAGATAGACAATTCAAAGTGTTTGGCATTCTTGAAACTTCTAATTTCTGTTTAAAGTTTGATTGAAATATGTAATAAAATAAAATGGCAGACTATTGGTAAACTTTACATCTGAAAGAGACATAAAGGGATAAAAAGTATAGAATAAGCATTACATTAAATGAAAAATCTTCATTGAATTTGATAAGAATTGGAATAAAATTAAAATATTGATTTTGAAGAATATCTCCCAACCATCAAGAGATTATAAAATAGATATTTTTATGAAGATATCTTTAATCAGATAGAAAATATTTAAAAGAATCTATTGATTGGAAAGTAACATTTTTCTCAAAAAAAGCCATTTAATTAAAATTTTAAAAATATAAAGAATAATTTATGAAAACTTGAAACCGAAATTATAGACTAAAAGAGGAAATATTATTTTTTCAATTAATTTAAATGTCTTAGATGATATCAAATCAGATGTAAGAAATAAAACATACTTTTTATGATTCAAGTAAATAAATGTTTCAATGTAATTAGTAATAATACAAACCTTCATAATGGTAGGAGTATCTCTTGCCATACAGCGAAAACAATCAGTCATAGTGATATAAGGAATCACAGGTATATCGAGTTTATCCTCTTCCTGCAATTCAAAACATATTTGTGTGAATTGTAAGTAAATGCAAAACACAATTCAAAGATTAAAAAATCCATATACATGTTTCAAATTAATTCTAAAGTCAAAATATTAAATATTTATTTGCACCATATATAAGCTAGTCAGAGGGTGAAAGTTATATTGCATTAAAAATGTATACATATATTGAAAGGATATTCAATGAAAAAAAGTTTCCTTATATAGGAAAGAGACATCAAGTGATGAATAAATGATAAAAAT
>JAPMOR010021900.1:15622-40940 GCA_026543865.1 Argiope aurantia
ACCCATGGAATTTAGTCTAAGGAATAGACACAGTTCTAGGTGCAAAATCTATCCTTAGAAAGTGAGATTTAACTAAATTTAAATTAAAAAAATTTTTAAGATGCTTTAGACACACTCGCATTTGTAGATTTACAGTATTGCTACATATAAACAAATGTTGCCAATGTAGGGACAATTATTTCAAATATCAAAAATAATTTCAAATTTAGTTCGCTTTTAAATCTTATTAAGAAATGTATTCCTTTTACTATAATCATTAGAGTAATTTTGCAACAAATTTTATTTTTGTTAAATAAAAGACGTATTTTTTAAAGCTTTGGAACGAATAATTTAATTTGAACTTTTATTTTTCTTCCTTAAAAGGGGGGGGGGGGGGGGGGGGGGGGGTCGACTTTCAATATTTTTCAAAAACAAAATAATAGGCTCTAGTAACTGAAATTTTAAAAAACCGGAGTGGTTACCAGGATATCAATAATCTTGTAATTAAATTCTTCATTTAATTACAAGATTCTTTGAAACAATTACCCACGATACTTGAATCTGAAGTTATTTCTAATCTAGTTATTTTCATTTAAATTCCATCGGAACTGGTATCCCTTGAAATAAAAAAGTTCAAGGATAAATCAATTAAAGATTTATGCATTTCATCAGATACAAATAAAGGATAAATTGATTTAAATTTCTTTCCTTTCATTATCTTCGTAAATTGAAAATAAATGCAGTTTTCTTCCAATCTTAATTTTATATAATTAGAAGAAAACTTAATGGAAATTGTTCGTGTTTTTTTATTCATTTTTAAAATACGTCAGTGAAAATATCGTCTTTGCAAATACGCGTTCATGATTTTGAAATCTGGAAACAAATATAAAATGCATATTTGTTAAAAAAACGAAGTTTTTTTTCCTTTTTTCCTACACATATAATTAATACAATCATCAAATTTGGAACAAAATAAAAATAATTAATATAATAAATCTTCGAACAAAGAAGAACAAATAAGAACAAAATAAGGTATTTAAAAAAATCGTCAAAAATTTATAAAAACAATTTTCACTTCTAAATTTTGGCAGGTATCCACAATTTATACCTCATACCTTTATTTATACCTGTTTTTATACCTCAAAATCCATTTTAAGCAAGTTGATATTTTCAGATAGGTATATTTTCTCTAAATTCCATCGCGTAATAAACTTTCAAATTATGCATAGAATGCTATACAAGGTTGCAGACTCTTCTTGGTATTGAACTTAAAAATACCAATTTCACATGTAATTAATTTTTTAGTAATAACACCTTATTAAGAAATATTTTTTAATAATGTTGTTTAGATTTTTAATTAATCAAAAATTTATTAAGATTTTAATGTTTTACTTCGATAACTGTGATAGTGTACCGTTCCCTGTCTCCCATACTTGATAAATGGCATTTCCGGCCAAATGTGTCTCCACCTGTTAACACCCCCACATTGCTAAGTGCTTCCAGACTGGCAGATGGGAGATCCTCTTCCCCAGTAGGGTCATTGCGTCTGGTCGTGCGTCCGGATATAGAACCAAACGTGCGTTTTTTCGTCGTTTCAGGAAAATCCCTCGTATGAAAGAGCGTCAAACTTTTTTTTTTCATTGTGAAGGGACTATAATTACATTTGTTCGGGAAGGGTCAGCTACAGCGATGGATTATTAATGAACATTCCCACGATCGACTGGAGACTATTGAGGAAGGATTTCTGAACAGCTATTGGGTTTTAGGGGGCTCAAGTACCCCAATGTGAAAATGAGGGGTGGAGATTTGACGGAAATAAAATGTGGGAGTTTTTGAAGAGAAGGAAGAGAACAGTGAGAGTCTTTTTAAAGGAAAAGTTAGAGAAGCTTCGTGTCATTCGGACTTCTGAGTTAAGATCCATTCAATGATCATTGGATTCCTAGAACTACCCCTGGAGTACCCGGATGAGCTAACGGCCTGTTAGTTTTTCTTGTGGTGTTTATTCTCCGAATGAACTATTCATGATTAACTTTTAACTATTATGCAAATTTTATCAATCAAATGAATCTAGATGAGAATAAGCTGTTGCTGTGTACATATAAGGCTGTAAATAAAGGGTATGTAATGCTGCTCTCTTATTTGATAGACCAGGATCAAAACATTACAATATGTTATTGCAAAAATATATTTTTTTATGTAAATTTAAAATACAATAAACACACGTTTTAGGGATGTAATTTTATTTTAGAACAACTTCTTTCTTTAATTGCAACATATTTGTAAAGATATAATTCCATTTATAGTTTGCAGCAATAATGATTCCAACCTTTGTAATGAAATTCAAACAGAATTTTTAATTTTGTGAAATCCAGCACTCCCTTGGTCTTACCGGAATTAAAATTATTATACAAAATTGCTTGAATTGTGACATTGATTTTAAAGCATAGTTTTCGGATTCCATGTTAACATTATTTTATTGAGCTATGAATTTATTTAACATCTTGCATTCTCCTACTCTTGCTAGCGTTAAAAATATTATACAAAATTTCTTCGATTGTGACATTCATCAGTAAACATAGTTTATAAATTCGATGTTGATAATACTAACTTCTTGCGTTATGAATTTATTTAACATTTAAATTAGATGACGCATCTTATTTTGGAATTCATTGTTGTTTTAACCTCTGTAATAACAGGAAGGACACTTGGGATATTGAAGTGTTCCGATGTGATATTTGTATTTTAAATTACTCAATATTCTTATTCTATTATAGATTTAAATATTAAAAATTCTGTAATTTGATACATGTGTCAGACTCGTTATTATAGCTCAAGAAGTTAAAATTCTTTTAGACTGGTATGTTTCCTGTAAATTGTAACAAACTGGGGATAGAGTGTATTGGTTGATGCATCAAATAAGCTTTAAATAATCTCATGCTATGATGTTTCGGGCTAAAAGTTTGAAATTTAAGTACAATTTTATTTTCCCATACGAGATTACAAAGAAAAAGTATTGCACTCGTCAAAAAAATTTAGACTTATTTAGAATTATTGACGAATCTCCATATTTCAAACCTCCCTGGATCCTCAAAAGCACATTTTTGGAATTTTGTTTGTTTGTCTATGAATACAGTAATTCAAAAATTTTGAATTTTGATAACTGTTAGTATATGGTTTCTACTCTAGTTTTGAAGATACCTATTAAATTTGAACAAATTACATTAAAAAAAAATCTGTTCGTCTGACCATCCGAGTACAAGTTAACACAACTACAAAACGGAAAGATATGAACGCATATATTGACTGTGTGACTATATCACATAACTTTCATATTTATAATCACTGCATGATATTTTAACTCTTCATGTTTATGAACTGTATTAGAATTATTTAAAGATTTTATAACCTTTAAAACTATAAAATAATTTAAACTAAACATTTCATAAAAAATTATAACTTTTTATATTTTAAAGTAATTGGTAGCTATAGATTAAAGTTATTCATTTATGCAGTATTGTCAGACTAAAAGTTAATTTGTAATCATCTAATAAATGAAACTGTTGTAATAACTATTTGAAACATATATAACTTTACGTTTCTAAAATTTGTTATATAAAAAAACTTTCCAAAAAAATAACTTTTTGGACTTATTTTTTTGCATGTGAATAATATTTATTTTTCTGTGTTATTATGAGTACATTTTCATATATGTTTAAGTATTATATTTCTTATGTTATATATTTGTTATATAAGTGGATGATTTATAACGTGTGGATAGTTGCTATCAATATTTTTTTTATTGATATATGTAATTTCGAATTTCATAAAATAGTAACTTTGCTTAATTTCAGGATTAAATCCGCTAAAATAATTTCGGATTCAAATTTTTGTGTAGCTTAAAAATGTACTTTATAGTTAGCTAATTAACGTGTCATTATTGTAATTTAAATAATATATTTTTAAAAAAACAAAATTAACAACAGTTTTTATTAATTCTTATGTTTCTAGAAATTCATTAACTCTTTTACAGTTAAATATAAAGGTCAAATTGTCAGTCTGATTGGATGCAATGCACTCGGAACATTTTCATTTTGTTAATGAATTATTTTTAGTGAATGCCTATCATAAATCATACATACCTATCATAAATCTACATCTGTAAACCACAGGCTCCGTCGAGGCTGTATGTGACGTAATTGCCTCGCCGCTCATCATCCTGGTATGCTTCTAAAAAAGCCATTCTCTCGCACTGCCTCGATGAAATTCGTAGTAAAAATCAAAAATTTAATTTCTTTAGTTAAAGTGTAAATACAATTATTTTTCTAAAACGTCCCAATAATTGGAGTGAATAACAAATACACGCAATCCTAATTACGACATGGTGACCCGGACGTGATGAGCGGCAAGGCAATTACGTCACACACAGCCTCTAGGGAGCCTGTAGTTTACAGATATTTAATATGATTTATATGACTTATGATAGATACATATGATTTATGATAGGTATTTATGATTTATGATAGGCATTCACTACACATTATTGTATATAAAATGTTTTTCTCTTTTTTTGTCAAAAAAATATGCGAACATCGTCCATTTTCAACAGAAAGTCGCTCCTCCATTAAAACAAGCTTATTAGTTGTCACACACAACCACATATGCAAAAATAAATGAATTATATTACCAGGGCATTGCGCTACTGTTACAGCTCGTAATGCATCAGGTAGATAAAGAATTTTTCATGTTACCTTTATTTAATGAATCATCTATGAAAATAATAGAAAAAACTGTGTATGGGATGTAGACAAAACGAATTCCCTGCATGCCCCGATATTTCCGATTACAATAACATTATTTAGAAGTAAATATTGTTGTTCAATGGAGTAATCTCCGGGCAACTGTAGAAAAAGTACACTGCAGTACTTGGAAGTCAACTGCCATTATTTAGCAAAGAGACGGTTTCGCATCATTTTCTGTAAACTTGATAAAAAACTTCAAATCAAGGATATATTCATTAGTTGCCGATTAATGGATAACTTTTGATGATAAGTGTTTTCTCATTCTCCCATATAAACCATGCAAAATATTGATATCATCGAAATGCTTGATCTCAGTATTTGATAAATAATGCGGTTAAAACTCCCAACATTGGGAAGAATCACTTTTGGAAATATATCGATCTATCTATAACACAATTAAAAAAAATTCAGTTTCAGATATTTTGGATGAAAATGGAAGTTCACAAATAAATTTTAAAGGGATCATCCATACAATCCTCTTGCTTGCTAAAGAACGTGGAAAATTAAAAAGCATAAGAAGCCAGAGACACATAATTTGTTTTAATGGTCTTGATGCCAAAATTGGTGGCTTTATCGAAAAAGAAAAGAATATAAAAGGATATTCACAACAAAGATTTACTAAATCTGTGAAAAGGATATATTTCGCTTTTAAATCTTTCCACTTAAGTACATTTTCTCTAAAAACAGAAAATGAAATACCTGTGGAATTATTTTCATTTCTTTTTTATTCAGAGCTTGTGTCGGATTTCTAAGTTTGATGATCCCTAACTTAAATAAAGAATAATAGAAAGTAAATAAAATAATTAAAATAAAATAGCATATTGTATAATTATCCAAAAACTGGATAAAAGCCATCTCACTGGTTGTGAAAAAAGGAAACTTAGATAAATTTTAAGACAAAAGGAATTGCCATGTTTCCTTACCAACTGCAATGTGTTCAAAATAAAATGTTCTAAAGTTGCATTCCTTTTGCTTTAAAAGGTAGCACTCTCTTTACAAATGCAGTAAATGATTCAAAGAAGCAACAAATTCTCAAAGGGCACTTCAGACTCAAATAAAGATATTTAGTTTATTCTCTGCAGAAAAGTTTTAGCCCCCCCCCCTCTCCTCCAGAGCATTGTTAAATAGCGCTTTAAATATTTCTTTGTTAACTGGATTCTCGAATTCCGACTAAAAGAGCACCCAAGAATCTACTTTACATTTGAATTGAAACTCGGTAAAATGTCACTAAAGAAATCAGTTCAAGCTTTCTTGTCCTATCTTTACAGGGAATGCCATTTTTCACTTTTTCCCTGCCGAGATAATAAATGTATGTATGGATTTATCCACGAATCTGCGGATTCGTGAATGCAAGAGCATTCTTCAGTTGTCGAAAAAAACCACTTCGGCACTTAAATTTATTACCTAAACATTATGCAATTGTCTAAAATTTGTAGAGTCTGCTATGCGAAGAGGCATTTTTCTCGCGAACTTTATTTAGGTAATGGATTGGTGAAGTTACAAATCTAAGATTCTAGCTTTCTTGAAATGCGAATGAAAATACGAATCGGTCCATGCGTGACTGGATTTCTCTGTGCAGGATAAAGTTGTTTAGAAATAACAATATTTTTTTTTCTTTCTATAGAATGATTTGTTACTTTGTAGCATTGAGAAAATGTACTTAGAGAAACTACTTTCTTACTTTGCAGAGTAAATGTACTTAAGGAATAGAAAGTAAACTTCCATTATTTAGAAAAACGAGTAGTTTGTATCACTTGTTCTGAAAGAAGCCCATAAACTCCATTCAAAACCCATGCACATAAAAAATTTTGCACCGTCACTGAATGATAACTACAAAAAAATTGTTTGTTTTTATTCCATTTGTTTGGTATAAATTAATTCTAACTGGTAAGTAAAGGAAAATAATTATATATTTGTGGCAGTTTAGTGACGTTAATGAAAGCAGTTGTTGAGGAAACATACTGACAAGCCTTAAATGGGTAACCGAAATTGCCACAAGAATTACAATATTACAATGAATTTTATTCGATGATAACAAAACATTGCTGCTAATAAAGATAAGTATTATGGTGTTTTACAGGCTGGGGCGCTTCAACTACAGTTGCTAAAATATGTATTTTTAAGTCAAAATATACAATTTACATAAAAACTTTTGAAGGTAAAAATTTTAGTGCTTTTTTTGAAATTTTAATTAATATATATCTATAATTATATAAAGCTCAATGTGTGTATGTTTGTGTGCGTGTGTGTGTTGTGTGTGTGTGTGCGTGTGTGTGTGCGTGTCTGTGGGTGTGTGTTGGCGCTCTGCAGACCAGACCGTTTGACCTACAGCTACCAAATTTGGTACATGTATACCTTGGAGGTCGGGAATGTGCACCTGGAGTTTCTTTTTTTTAAATTTTTAATTAGAATTTTAATTATTAATTAAAAACTAACTTTCCCGCCAAAAAATCTTTTAATTTTTTCCACCGCCAAATGAGTAAGATCAGTTTTTGTTCCCACTGCAAAGAGGTTAGGCTTAGCAAATTTTCGGCCGATTATTTCACACGATTCTGTTTATTTTCATAATATTTGATGCATTTAAAACTAAACATTGTTAATTCATCGATCATTCAGATTCATTCTGAAGTACTTTTGAATAAAAATAAAACAGAATAAAGGAAATTAAAAATGTCTAATCTGCGTAGCGTTACCCCAACTGGCGTTGAAAATTCACGCATGCGCATTGTATTCTGATTGTTGACATGACAACCATTATCAACGGATGCGGTTTTGATTTAAATTATTTTTAGGTTAGTTGCATGCTTTTGTAATTAAATTTTATTTATGTTAGTTATATATTTTTTGTATATGCTTATAGTTTTAAGTACATCGTTTCTTAAGTAGTTTTTTTTAAACCTGTTTTCGACCTATTATTTTAAACTATTCATTTTATTTTCTTAGTGTTTGATGTATTTAAAATTAAACATTGTTAATTAATCGATCTGCTCATGATGAATCTGTAGAAAATTTTGTTGACAAATTCTTGAGATATTACATAAATTAAGAAAGATATTCTTTAGTACCCATAAGGTTTAAACGCTCAGTAACTCTGTTATCAGTTATCATATTATAAAAAAATGTTTTGTTTCAGTAAAAAATATTATTATATTAATTGCAGATTTATTCTTTCCACTTTAATTTAAAGCATAAATTCTACGAGAGCTAACAGAAAATGAGAGAGATACATATTATGTTATGACTGAAGGCCTTTATAATATTATGAATGAATTATATAACTATCAAACTTTGAAGTTTTAAAATATTTTGATGAAGAAGCTATTAAAGTAGGAATTGTGTAAAATATTTAATTATTAAAATTTAAGCGAACATTAAGATTGGCAAATCGGCTGGTCGCCAAAGGCGGCTAGTTTAAAATAAGTTGAAATGGCGACGTTTTATCACAATGACTTCTGAAAATATTAATGCACAAAATGGATTATTTTCATTATCTTCTAATAAAAAATTATCAATGATAATTACAGTAACATTTTTCTATTAATTTATTTTTAAAAATATTTTACAATAGTATATTTTATTTATTGTTTTCATTGCTGCTACCAGCATTTTATTTTGTTTTCTTTGCCATACCGATGATCTTTGACCAACGAATGAAGATTCGTTTTTTTTTTCATTCCATGATGAGTTTGATAAAATTGCGGTATTTGTAACAACGGTTTAATTTCAAAATTAAGAAAAGATGAACAATTTTTAAAATGTGTCCATTTCTAAGAACACATTTTAAAATTTTACGTGCATCCATTAAGGACACTGTTGCTCTTTCTTGCGATGCATTTAGTTATATAAATACGTGAACATAAATTTAAAAAAATCCCAAAAGCATTGAGAAAAAAATGTTTTATCCCTAGTAAAATTTGTTAAATAATATTTTACTGCAGAAGCGATAAAGACCAAATAGCAAAAAATATTTATTTGAAATTTTTATCCATCATAAATCTATACGACCTAATTCTTCTTCAAAGCTATTAAAAATATTTAATTAAAAGAAAGTATTTTTTAGAACATACTATTGCAAGAAGCAACACATTGCTTTCCATTTATGTTACTTTTTAATATTGTTACAAACCTGCAATTCGGCTTCCCAGCATAGTTTGTTCCATCAATAGAAAGTTTTACAATCATCTGAATGGGACTAGCGCGTCGGTGGTCCCAGAGCTCGGCGACAAACTTGGCGACCATTTGGCGACGAATTTGGCGACTTTGGCGCCAAAATAGATAATACCCGAAACTACGAGAATTTTCACGATCCGTACAGTAGGAACCGAGATACGCCTCGAACGTTCCTGATTGGTTGAGAGGCTTCTAGCCCCGTCTCCTGAGACCTATAAAAGGGGCTGCGGCTGCCAGAAAGTCAAGTCGGAAGGAGACGACGAAGCCAGTAGTCAGAGGAGACGACGGAGTAGTCCGAGTTCGAGAGCAGCGGAGCCGAGTCGACGAAGTCAGTAATCAGAGCCAGAGTCGGAGAAGTAGAAGCGACTGAGTCAAGCTCGTGCTGAACTGAGCTGTGCGCTACTGTCTCCAGTAGATTCTGGTTGTATGCTGCTGTGTGTGCTGTTGTATGCTACACGTCTCGGGTGAAGATAATCGTCTTCTGTGCTGTATATAGTTGACGCTTTTGTGCTGCCCTGTGTGTCTTCGTGTAAATAAGCGTCGTTGTTTTTATTCTACTTCTGCCTGATTATTGAGCGTTCTCCACACCATATAACTCCCACTATCCAAACGAACCCCGGTAAAGAAATTTTCGCAACAATATTTTAAATTTGAAATCAATTTCCCTCTATTTTAGTAGTAGACGGCGTTACTCTTTTGGGTTCAGAATTTAGTTCAATCAATGGTAAACAAATAAACATGTTCTAAGAATTTTAAAATATGCTTGTTTTGCACCAGAACATAACTTAGCATATAACTTTCATAACTTAACATATCGGAAAATAATTGAAAGGTCTATTATAAAATTATAAAAAAAGGAGGCAACTTTTACTGCTTATACTTTATATTGCTGTCACAAATTGGGAGGGTAAATATTATAATGAATCTTTCTTTCCATATTTATAGTAAAGGAAGATATATATATAATATTATTAGATGCTGAATAAATGTCAAATCATTGATCCTCGACATTGAACACAAACTTAGCTTCTTGGCGACAAATTTGGCGACATTTGCAAAAAAAAAAAGTTTCTAGAAAATTTAGCAATTTTGGCTCTATACGTATTAGAAATCGAGATCTAGAGATTTTTCTTGAAAATTCCATGCCCTGTCGGAAAAGCTATATAAATTAGAGAAGCTGAAGTAATTTAATTAAATAGCTCTCCGGAATTAAATGCTAGATGTCATTTAACTAATGATTTATTATTTGAGTGCCTGCTATACATTTCAGAAAATACTCTTTTTTGAGTACGCTTCAGCTGTATTTTTCTTACATCTACTTAATTCTTATTTGAGGAATGAAATGTCGTTTTCCATTATCCTACGTGTGTTATTTCTTTAAATATATACTTATTTTACTATTTCCGTAACAATATGCATGTGCAGCTAAGGTTTTGTGATTAATTCATAATATTAAAAAAGCATGATTTCAAAAATTTTGTGAAATAATATTGCTAAAATTAAACTAATTTTGAAAAAAATATTTTAAGAAAATCTATAGTTAACTCCTTTTACTGAAATCGTACAGAATCTATTTGTGGATGAAAATAACATCACTATTCTGGATAATCTTTAATAATCAAATGTCTCAATTTTTCTTATGTACAACTTTTGCTGTATGCGAAAGGAAGTCACAGTCCCCAATAACAGATTGGAAGTCAGAAAAGTGCCCGTAGCTTTTCGTAATGTCGACTAGATATTTTAGAAGAAAGATGTATTTCTCTGAATGGAAAAAAATAAAATAGAAATAAGAAAAATACATTTAACATTATCCCAAAAGGGAAGATATCTTTTTTTCCAGGCATTGAAGAAATCGCGAGGGAAATCATTGTCCGGTCAGTTGAATTAATAACCGGGAAAATAGTTCTGTGTTTCTGAGATACCTAAAAAGTTAAGTGTCCTGATCAATGAAGTTCTACTAGGTCATTTCGGACAGAATGGATAAAACATTGCTTTTTGGCTTTCTGAGTTAAGTAGTTGGATATGTCTCTATTCTTAAAAGGATATTTCTTCGAAGAAATATTTTCCTTTTTTTTCCCGCCATTTTTTTACACTATTTTTTTCCCGGAAATTTTCAGAGCATGAATGAGACGAATTTCAGATAATCTTTTCATTATCTGAATCTTATAGACGATGTAAGCAGTAGGATTTAATGTTGTGTGTGAAAGCATTGTAATAGTTGCAAGAAAAGCCCTAATTGATGAATTAGAATCGAAAATAAGCATTTACAATGTAGTTGGTGAAGTTAAGGATCTAAAGTTAAAAACAGATCAATTTAATTAAGCAGTTCTCAAAAAACACACTTTAATAAGTGCAAAAAGGAAAACAAATTTTATTTTCACTTATTTCCAACTTCACAATCGTGAAATCAGTTTGTAGCGGTTACGTAACTCTCTTACCTTCTCCTTTGATGCAATAGATGGCGTTACCTTATTAATATCAAGGTATATTTCACATGATCCCTCTTGGGAGGAGTCATTATGATTGAGTGTCATGTATTTTCTTGTGAAATATGGAGCTTAGAAAATAATTAAATAACTGTTCCTGGATCTCATCAGGAACACACACAGACAGTTGCTGATTGGTGAACGGGCCCCTCATTGTACGAACTGCGGTGTGGTCAATTCTATTGCTCATACTCGATGTCTTACTCGATGTCTCACTTTTACTTCTGATTGCTTAGCTCACTTTCATTCGCCTATTTTAAATCTACAGGAATTGGTGGGTGAGAAACCTCACTCAAAACTTTTTCACTTTTTAAAAGCAATTGGCTTTTTTCATAGTATTTAGAATTTGAGTTATTTGAAACCTTGTGCCAAATCACGATAATTCATGGATCTTAACTTTTGAAGTTTTACAATGCATTCTTGCTTTATTTTACACTTTTTTAATACTGGAGCTATTTAAAAATCACTGTAAATCTTACAGCTTGTCCTAAATTGAATCATACCATACCTGACCTGAATCTCGTCTATTAGTTTCATCGACATCATAATGGGTTATAAAGAGTTCAGTTATAAAGAGTCTCGTTCTTCTACAGCTGGCAATCAAACTCACACATCTATTGCTTATTTGTCTCTACTTCATTACGAAGTGATGCCATTGATAGTGAATAAAAGTTTAATTTAGTTCATTATTAACGCATAATTAAAAATTTTTTAAAGAATTAAAATTACACAGTTGTTTGAAATTTCATTCGTATCAGGAACTGAAGGAAAAAAATGATGGAATGAAAAAAAAAATGAAGAAATCACGAACATCAAGTTAAGCATAAGAAATTTAATTAAAACTAAACACAAATAATGTTGAGCCATTGAATCATTTGGTCACGAAAGATGGCTAGTCGTGTCTTGGATCTGACTCAGGCTTTTATTTTACTTTCTTATGAAATCTTTGTAGAAAATTTTTAAAATGACTCGACAAAATGTAAGAAGAAATATTAGAAATATTGAACCATTTATCGATTGAATCTATTAAAGATCATGATTTCTTTTCCTTTTTCTCTGGAATTCACTTCAAAAAATTGAGTTTTTTTCATAATTTAATCTAAATGCTAAAGCTCCAATGGAATCAATCTGGTCTTTTACTTTTTTAACTCTTCTCTCCAAGAAATTCAATTTCGAAAACTCTTTATTTCCGAATTTCTGCACTTGAAGGGTTTCTGAACATTCCACTAAAGAAGAAAATTGTAAAGGTCTCTAATATTTGATATAGATAGCTATTGAAATCGAAGCATAAGCTCGTCTTTTGATATCTTCATACCTAGTTTTGTCGTGTTTGATAAAAACTTATTTACTGCACGATGAAAACAGAAAATTCTACAATATTCGATCTAAGGCAGCCAGAACAACTGTTTATGACTTATGTGGAAGATGGGATGTGACAGCTGAGTAGTATTTCACAGACTGTCAGACAAAATATAATAGAAAAATGCATGCCTTTTCAGGCTTAAGTTTAAGAAATACTTTTTCATAAATCTTTCTTTTTAAAGGAAGTACTTTATTTGAATTTTTATTCCGAAACCGTCCAGATTTATATGCTTTTAGGTTTGGTTCATCTATTTTCTTATATTATTTTTCAAAATTTATATTATATCCAAAATAAGTAGCTTATATAAAAAAAACACACCTTCATTCAATATTGTTCAATACCTTTGAGTATAGACATAATAACTAAAATAATCAAAAATATTGTTTTAAAATAAAGCTTTTTTTTATTTACAGTTAGAGGAAACGTTTAATGTAATAGGGTCGAAATTTCTAAACTAATTTTAAAGTGATTAAGTGAAAGCTTTCTTGCAACAATAAACTCTAAAATAAAATTTTTTGGTTCACTATCAATGCTCCGCTTTATTGATGAAAGAATATTAAAAATCGTAGGGAGCCATAACAGGACTGCAAAAAAGATAAGGATCCCTTTTACTATATTTCAAATGGTGTATTAGTTCGCTTCTAATAAGCCTATTCACTTTCATGAAGCAGTTTCCCTTTTTCCACAAAATCCGTTTCTCGAATATTCAGAATTTTTTTATAGTCAAATTTGGTGCCAAGTCGGTGATAATTGATTCGGCATTAGTTTAAAAACCATTTTCATATCTATTAAACTGTCTTTCTTACTAGGAAACTTATTGCATTCCGAAGCAATAAGTTTGATTCGTTACAATATATTGCAACTAAAACAAGTTTTCTATTTTAGATTTTTCAAGATCAGCTTCATCAACAGAAGATATACATTTCTCTTCATAGAGTTCCTGGTTTATAAACTTGGCTAAATCCATTACATTAAGAAAATAGCAGATTTATGCATTTTGTCACCTTAGGCTAGTTAGACCATTCTTTTAATAACCAATCAATTTAATTTCGCATTTCAAAAAAAAAAAAACTAACAGTCGGTATGATAATGTTTTACCGTGTTTAATTTTTTCATCGATTTGTAAAAAAATGTGTGTGTGTGTGTATTTTTTATCAATATGCATATGAAGAAAAAATAATTAAAGTAATTAAATGTTTGAAATAGTAACCAAAATTTGTTTAAAAATTTTCCTTATTTAAACTAAAAGCCTTTAATGGTTAATGTAAGGAAATTATAGATAAACATCACACAAATATAATATTAAAAATAATAACCGCTCTTATGTCCTGTTCTCCTGCCTCATCTTGGCGTTACTGGACAAAATGGATGAAAAATTGGTTGACCCTTAGAAGGGTCGCCCAAAACGGAGGATCATTCCACTTTATCAATTAAAGTAGGGTAGGTAGGAAGCACTTGGTCATATCACTTTAGTCAGCCTTCTTCCCATTTTTTAGTCAGCCTTTGGTGCCCTAGGACTACGGCCCAATTGAAGCTGCTGTTTTCCCAAATATATGAATCCACTTTTTTGTGGTTTTTGAATTCATAGAGATGATATAACTAACCTAGATTATTTGAAACTTGTCATAGCAAGATTCTTTAAATTCAAGATTGTTGTTTTTGTTGCTGCCAAACGATCGCCTTTTAGGACAACGTCAAAAAAAAGTTTCGCTTGAGAAACATGATGTTACGAAGTCTTTTAGAATAGTGGCAAAAAAAAAATCCCTTGAGAAACAGGATGTTGCGAAGCTTATCAAACTGCCGTCTTTTAGAACAGAGGCAAAAAAAAAAAATCGCTAAGAAACATGATGTTGCGAAGCTCGTCAAACGACCGTCTTTTAAGAACAGTGGCAAAAAAAAGTTTCGCTTGAGAAACATGGTGTTGCGAAGCTCATCAAACGACCGTTTTTTAGAACAGTGACAAAAAAAAAGTTTCGCTTGAGAAATATGGCGTTGCGAAGCTCATCAAACGACCGTCTTTTAGAACAGCGGCAAAAAAAATTTCGCTTGATAAACAGGAAGGTGAGAAAGTCTTCAAGCGACCGTCTTTTAGAACAGCGGCAAAAAAAAAAAAAAGTTTCGTTTGAGAAACATATGTGAGCTTACCAAACAACCGTCTTTTAGGACAGCGGCAAAAAAAAGAAAAAAGTTTCATTTGAGAAACATGCTGTTGCCAAACCCACCAAACAACCGCCATTTAGGACAGCGGTAAAAATGAAGCTTCGCTTGAGAAGCATGATGTTGCGAAGTTTGCCAAGAGGCTGCCTTTTAGAAAAGCGACAAACGAAAAGTCTCGCTAGAGAAGCATTCAGTTTTTGTTTTATAGGGTTACAGTAAAATTTTCTGGGTTGTCACATTTGAGGAGTTAGCCCTTGAAAATATTACATTTTCGAGACCGTACCCTAGTGCATATGTATTTGAATTTCTGTGACTAAATGAGGGTTGATAAGGTATTCCGCAAACATTTCAAAACAAAAGAAAATCCAATTACGACTTTTCAATAGAATTTCCCGGAGGAATAAAAACAACTGACTAATTGAGTTTCTGTGCTTGATTAATTTAATTCAATATGCATTAACTTCAAACGAAAAGAGAAAAAGGTGAAATAATCTTGATATTTTAACTGAAAATGAACACTTTTTTATCACGAGTAAATACATCCTCATTTTCTGAAAATAAAAAAATAATAATAATAATTGGAATTTATTACTCTATTTCCCATGGAGATACTTTTTTTTCTATCATGATTTCTTTTTAAAGTGAACCTATTCAAGTGTTTAGGAACATTGATAACCTAATTATATGTACACTGTAAACAGAAACGAAATAGAATAGCTGATATTCCGTAACTGATTCTAGATAATTAAGTTTCCCTTCAGGAAAATTTGTTTTCTTTGAAATTAGGTAGAGGTGCACCCATTTAATAAAATTCTTTTACTGTCAAAGTTTATTTTATCATTTAATGGGAATTAATTCTGCACATTTTTCGCATGCAAAGTGTATAATAATAGAATATTTCACAAGTCAATGAATTTTATTTTGGCCTTTTAAGAATCTCTAAGTTTCAGATCTTACCGAGACCTTCAAAACCATTTTGAATTTTATTTATGTCTGCAAATAACCTAACACCAAAATGGAGCAAGCTAGACAGTTAAATTTAGTATTTTAAAAAGTCCTACTAACTTTTGAAATTAAATGCAGAGAAAAAACAAGAATAGAAACAACAAAAAACTTTTCTCTAGAACGTAGAAATCTACAAAATATAAGAAACGGGTTGAAATAAGGGGAATAAATAGATATTTAGGGCAGCAAATCCCCTAACAAGATTAGTGAAACTCCCAGAGCGTAAACAGAAATGACATTTATTACCAATAAGCGTATTCTTTATAAAATATTTGCTTTTTTTTTACCTCAGAGTATATGCGTGAATGGACAATAGCACAAAAAAAGAACTGGAGGGAGTCCGTTTTTTATGCTTCCGATCGCGTAGGTGGAAATCCGATATAGACAGGAGAGGACTTGCCAAGTGATTGGTTACTACCGAGAGATAAAATATGGCTCCCACCTGTCATTGGATGGTAATGGACGAGAATGAATGTGGTCACTGTTGAGGGTCAGACGAATCTGGAACGATGGGGAAAGAGAGTTCGGAGGAATCGGGAAGAATGGGAAAGAAGAGATCAAAGGATGTGGAATGAGGGGAAATATTTGGCAGATTTAGGGATATTTTTAAGAAAAAAAAATTAGGATAGAGCTCCTTTATCTTTCATAATCAATCAATTGCAGAAAATACAGAAGAAATGGGGTATCGAGAAATAATGTCTGACAAATAATGTTATGAAAGTTTTATAATTGCAAAGATGACGCAGGAATTTTCTTTTTTCTAATTTGGCATGAAAAGCAAAAGGTATGAAAGTGTGAGAAGAAAGGAAATAACACTGTAAAGAATTTGGAGTTAAGAGCAAAAAAATGTCAAATTGTATTTATTAACATATGGCTTATGGAAAGAGAATTTTCATTTTTAGGTATATAAGGAGAAAATATTTCCGTAAGTTTAAGATAACTTAGAAGTCTCTTCGTTTGAATCTAATTGTATAAAGCCCAAGTCCAAAACAAACCGAAAGATTCGATTAAACAAACCGAAAGATTGCCTTGATTTTTTTCTTATTCGGCTAGCTGATTATCACGATGAATATTTCGGAAAAGACTGATATAAAATAAACTGCTCATACATGAATCATCGCTGGTTTCATTTGCTAGGATAGGGAACTAATGTTATCACAAAGCTAGTAGAATGGTCTTCCAGAAATTTTCCCGCATAGTCTCGAATAAAAATCCATCTTGTCGCCACTCCACAGTATAAAAATTGTGGAATTTGATTAAGAAGGGCATGAGTGCTCATCATTTTGTTTTGGAATCCAACATGTGAGTGTTTGTGTTTAGCAGGATAGTAAAAAAAATCGAGTATGCAGTTTAGGCACTTTCTTTCTGCCTATATGATTTGTGTCTCAGAACTACAATTTCAGTAGCAAGGCTAATGCCGAATTTCTTTTTTCTAAGTTGAGGCGCTTTTGAGATATCCGGTCAATTTTTTGACTGATTTAATCAAACTTTGATACGGATCTTTATTTGAAAGTTAAAGTTGCATACACATTTTCTCGGAGAAACAAATGGATAACCTTATTTTGTTTGGACTTCATTCAACATTAGCTGGAAATCCAGAAATTTTGTCATTTTTTAATCTATATTATTATATATATTCAGTGGCAGGACAGAGACAGTGCGACAGACATCAAATGATCTCTTCATATCTTCCCGTCTTGAAGAGGGAGAGGTCTGAAACTGGGAGATTCATCAAAGTATTCAAGTCGAATTTTTTTATGATTCCTATATTTTCTCGTTTTATATATTAAATATGGAAAGGTAAAACCGGAATAAAATATTAAATAAAAAATAAATATCATTTATTTTCCTTTATTAATTTGTGTCATCCTTAATATTAATTCGTAATAAAAATCCTAAATATTCAATGCATTTATTTTATAAACTTTATGGCAGAGTGTCATTTCATGAGCGCCGGTTCATGGTTTGGAGAACCAGTTTCTCAGATGAACTATATGAGCAAGGAGCCCATTAATGCTTTCGAGGATCAAATATTCTCCTCCCAATGGTATCTTCAAAGCAGTTCTTAAATATAACTATTCTGATTGAGAGAAAACATAGAAGTTATTCAAAAATAAACTGCCATTTTTTTTAGAATTTAACTAAAAGTAGCCATATTTCATCTTCGGAGATTGACAGCATACATTTTTTTATGAAAAAAGATTTTATGGGCCAAAACAAGAAAATTCATGAAGAAAAATAACATTATGAAATACAATATATATATATATATATATAATATGCACAAAAGATAAGTAATATGTACTTAAATAATAACGAACCGTTTCAAAATGAATGTATACGCAAATTGAAATGAACTTTCGTAGCGAAAAGAAGTTTCAGATTTTGTTGGTACTGTATAGAAACGTGACTAAGGCAGCACGATAAATATATTGTTTACAAAATGTTTATTTTTTATATACGTCATGCATATGTTTAAAAGCCACTTGCATTTTTCTTCATTTCTTGTTATTTGACATGAGTCACTTGTTTGCGTATTGCACTGTTTTTTTATGTTACTACCATGAGGTTTGAGGAAAATTTTAAGTTCGTGTGTCCTTCTTTCAAGGAAAATACAGAAACATGCAAATTCTCGAAACAAACCACACGATCCGTATCTCTGATTTTTCTAGTCATATCTTTCTGTGTGATACAAATATTCTTTTCCTGTTCTTATCTGTTTTTACGTTGAATTTGTTATCGCTCTGTATTGATCAGTAATAATATAGCTGAGAAACAGTAATCAGATGATACTTCTAAACTAAAAATAGATTTTTTTTTTTCCCAGTTTTAACATTTATTAAATTCCAGAAAATTCTCTTTCGATCTTTACATAATTGAGAGGCAGAAAACAGTTTTTCTTTAATAATCTTCATTTTAGTTTTAGAAGATTTTATTTTGAAGCAGAATTCTCTTCAGTTTAAAATATTCATTTATAAATTTAAAAAAAATAACATTTATAAACTTTAGCGTAGAATATTGCCAGTTGCATTGTTGCCCATGTTTGATTTATAATTTCAAAATTTTTCTTATACTGAGTACAAAATTCCCTAAAGAATGTCAAAAAATATTAAGCCGTTATGAACCATTATATTGAAAAGAAAGAAAGAAGGAACTACTATAAAAACATGTCGACACCTCAAAGATACCAAGATACATATTTTAAAAACCTAACAATCTGAATTTAGTTTTTCATCCTATGAACTGTCTTGGTAACACTTACACGGAAGAAAAATGAATCCAGTGAGTTTTATCTCTAAAAGCTTCTGTGCGTGCCATCCAAAGGTAAGAGATACTTAAGAAAATAAATTTGTACCTGAAGAGTTCCCTGATGGGAGAAAAAAAAACTTTAATCTATAAATCGTTACTTTTCTCAGCTGAAAGTATTACAGAATTTATTTCATAGCCAAAAAGTGTTGCCGGACGGTTCATATATTCGTCAACGTCTGGTCAATGTTATTTTCATATTTAAAATTTATTAGTTTTGCAACTTTTAAATATTTTTGGTTTTGCTGTTGAATTTTAAAATATTAATAATAATTATCATATTAAAATTCATTTGGCAGCGGAGAATTCGGTTGATGACTAATTTTTTATTAATCGTAAATCGTAATTTATCGTGAATTTCATCAAAAAAAGAAGTTTACTTAATGAAGTCAAAGCCCATTTATCATAGTGCCATTAAAGACTTAGTAAATTTACTGCAAAATGCATATCGTCTTTTCTGATAAAGTAAATAATTTTCTCATTACTTGTGTTAATAATGGAAAATGAGATTAAATATTTGAAATAATGACAGTGAATTCGAATTAAATTTAAACAGTGAAATTTAGTGTCTGAAATCCTTCAACAATTATATTAATGATAAATTTACAAAAATATTAAAATTCAGAATAAAGAAATAAAATATTCAAAGTTTTAAAAAAAACAAAATTAAGAATTAAAAAAAGTTAAAATTTGGATAAAAATGACATTTTTTTTAAACTTTAAAACAGGGGAAAATCAAATAGTTTCAGAATTATATCTAAAAAGTCTTTTTTAAAAAATTCGCTTGATTTTTAATTTGTTAAAAATACTTCAAGATGCACATAATCACCTTCTAAAGTATATGTATGTATTTTTTGTATTTCATGAATTTATGTCAAAGGGTTTGTTCCTTTCAATACCAACACACATGCACTTACAAAGATTTCCCTTTTTTTTAAGAGGAGATTTATAATTCATAAAAAGTATTTTTTTGCATATCGTCTTTCAAATTATATCATCATGTTAGTCATATTAAAAATATATAATTATGTTGCAAAAAATAGATATTCCTAATTTTATGTGGATTACTCATCACTAATGTGTCTTGTTTGCATTTTGGAAATTTTTTTAAAAAAAGTGAGATTTTGTATGTGTTCTTTTAAATTCTGAGTGTGAACGCGATCAAAGTTGTATTTTTTGTTCCAGTTGATTCGAATTTATTCATCTACTTTTTTGCTAAATTGTGCTCTTCAATTCAGGGTATTTCCAGAAAATATGGACTTTTTAATTTAAAAGGGGTGTAAGCTCCTTTATATTTTCGAGAAAATGAATGATTAGCATATAAGTTAATTCAAAAATATAAATTGTGATAATTTTGTAATGATTTTACTAATTTGTCAATAAATAATTTGACTACATAATATTTTTAACATAATAATACTATTTACGGCTGTAAATGAAGTTCCATCGTTTTCCGAATTAATCAAACGTAAAAATCCTTTAATTTTAAATATAATTCATTGAAAACTAAATACCTCTTAAAGTATAGTTTGCAATAATTAAGTTTTGTCTATAAATAACTATAAGAAGAAAATCGGAAGTATTATTTTTTATTTCGAACTTTAACTATATATATATAATATAATATTGTTACAAACGTGTAATTTTGCTTTCCATCACGAATAGTGTCATCATAAGAAAGACTGATTTACAGTCATCCGTATTGGATGCTGAAGGATTCCTAGCCAGTGATCCCAGAGTTTGGCGACAAACTTGTTGATCATTTGGCAGCTAATTTGGCGACAAAATGGATAATGCTCGAAACTTCGAGAATTTTGCCGATCCGTCCATTAGGAACCGAGATACGCCTGATTGCTCTAGAAGATTCTATGCCCGCCTCCCGGGAACTATAAAAGGCCGGCACTCTCAGCTGTGTGTGTCGTCGAAAGTCGTCGTCGTGAATTATTTTTACAGCCATTTTATATTACAACAGGATTTGATGTAAGCATCAAATCCTGTTGTGTACTGTGGAAGCAGCATCGTGTATTGCGTGTAGTAGCCAGTTGTGAGAAGTAGCGAGTCGGCAGCTAAAGCGTGGAGACAGTGAGAAGTTCTGCCGTTGGAGAGACCATAAAGCGAGGCTCCGAGGATCCCCTCTCCTGCTGGATTCTGTGTGGCCGCTTCGTGTGCTGTGGACGATTACTACTTGTGGGCTACTATGTGCTGGCCAGTGTTCGTCTCGGCTGTAAATATTTGTCGTCTTTGTGTACTCGTGTCTTCGTATTAATAAACGACGTCGTTGTTTTCTACTGTCGCCTACTGATTGTGTTTTCACACCATACACCCGCTATCAAAAAAATCCGGTGGTGAGGAAAATCCGTAACAATATTTTTTTAAAATAAAATATAGTTACCATTTTGTGTTAAATTATTATCAAATAATATTAAACTGAATTATTTCTTTCAATATATATATCTGATGCTAATATAAATTACATATTTTTGACGAAAATAAAATGAGTAAAGTCATCTTGAAAACATGAAAGGAAAAATAAGCATATGATGCCATCACGTATGCCTATGAAATCTGACTACAACCCTTTCATAATCAGTTGTTGTATAATTCCTCTTTTTGTCAAATTTTAAATTGTACGAAACATCGTCATTTTTTAGATATTATATATTATCTAGTTATTAATAAAATGCTTTTACTAAATTGGTTATAAATTAAGCGATATCTCATGACATGCATCTCTTTCAAAGTAAACGGTCCACGTATTTTGTACATTGAATTTGTAAATTCCTAGATCCTAAACTTTAATGAGAAATATCACTGTCTCAAAATCCTTATCATATTAGCTTTACTACTTATTATGGTTTTCAAAAAAGGTAAGGATAAAACATGAAGACGCAGTAATACACTACGAATCAAGCAAGTTACAGTTTGTTGAATCGAGACTGTTTATAGGCTTAGAGGATATACAATGTTGTCTGAGATAGGGCAAGCAAAAATACAAAAGTAACAAATAAATAATACTTCACTTTTTTCTTTTTATTGTAAAGGTACTTCAAAAGTATGATAAATATGTGCAGAAGACCCGATTTAAGAATTAAGACAGATTTGCTGTAAGAATCGGTTGTGTTGGAGAAAGTACTACATCCCTCCATTACCTTTATGAAGCGTGTATTAATGGTGGCATTCTATAACTCCTGAAGTAAGTATGGTCTAGTAAATATATTAATTCAGGAAAAACGTTAATTTTTGCAATGTTTATAATGCCTTATCACTTGTGATTTGCATGTGCGGATTACGACTTTTCATAAAGCTTGCTTGATTTTATGTATACCGCCTCTTTACATAGTCTGTCTAATGGAACAACTTGAATGACGAAACTCGGCGCAAAGCGAGACGCATTTGAAAAGACCAGAGGAGAATTCACAAAAGAAATTTCTCTTAGATTATAAGCGCTTTGAACAACGATTCTTGATCTGTACAATTCGTATGTCTCGCAATCATATAGATTTTTCATATAAATTTAATCAAATTGTAAAATATCGAAATATGATTCTTCAATGCAAATGTTAAACGCTTTGAGTTCATTTAAACATGCACCATGTATAAAACCTACTGGAATGGTCTTTTCAAGACTTTCTTTCATATATCTTAATCTCCTTATTCCTTCTCCCCCCTTCCACCCATTCTCATAAAATCTGACTTAGTGGAAAGGACATGAATGCCATAGGCGCTAAGATTTTTATTTTTAATGTCTGGCAATGATAAATTTGTGGCTCGTGTATAGGGAAGAAAACGTGCATTCTTATTGGACTCTTTTTTTTTTAAAGTTAAAAATAAAATTTGATTCAGAACAGTTTTAATAAAAGAAGATCACAAGATAAATTTTATTTATCTAAATCGTTACCTTTTTGAATTATTGCGCTTATATGAATGCGAATGATTTGGCCGATTTGCTTTATAATGTGATATGGTTGATTTATTTCACAGATGCAGAAATTATGTATCAAATTTTATTTATCCAGCTCTTTGCATTTTTCTGTTATCGTTCTTACTATTTTTCCTATATGGCGAGGTATTTACTTATTTCGTTATAATTTTAAAGAAATGTATAAATATAGTTAAGAGGCCAGATCCCAATTTCGTAAATGTGTTCAAAGCGTTTGTGAATTATTATGTTAACCACATATAATTCCAAGAATTCGTTTTCGGGAATTAATGAGGTCTAAACCGTGAAGATTCAGCAGTTATACTTATTTTACTTAATTACTTTACTTTCAAGCAATTATACTGATTTTACTTAATTACTTTACTTTACAGCAATTATACTGAATTATACTTTTTATACTGATCATTCTTTATACCTATTTTCTCATTCGAGCAAGAAAAAAATGCATAACTGTTAAATCTTTTAGGGATATTTGGTCATTATTTATTGAATAAAAAAATTATAAAACATGTTTGCAGTTTTTGCAGATTAAAATAACGATCATTACAACTGTTTTCAAAAAGTACTGAGAAAAATGTTTGCTAAAGGCATCTAATTAAATGAATGTCTGACCCATTACTATTTTAATTTCGGTGACCTACTTTGTTTACATTGCAGTAAAAAGGAGCCAAACACATTCAGGCGAAAAAAAATCACATTCTTCGTTCCAATTAGCCCCCTAACGAATCGGAACATATTGACGTAAAATATCGTTAAGGCTGTTGACAACAGAGGAAAATAATCCTGGCCTCCATAATTGTTTCTAGTCTGTAGGGGCCGCTGTTTTTACACTCAATTAGTCTGATTAACGACCAATGTCTTATTTGTTATTTTCAGCAGGAAATTCTCCACGTGGCGCGGACCGTCCTTTAAATAGAAACGAACATTTTATTAAGAATTATGCTTAATTAAAATATTTTAATGAGCGAGGGAGGTGAATTTCTATTTAAAAATCAAATTTGCTTTTACTCAAAAAAATGATTCCTTTAATATTTCAAGTTACAGAACTATAATTAATTGTAAAATAAGAAAATAATAATTATTTTTAAAACTAGAAATATTTTTCGTTGCTGGGTGTGAAATCAGAGTACTAGAATTTCATGCGCCATCCCTAAAAGAGGACATTCTCGTGTGTAGAAATTATGAACACTGGGCAGATTTTATTTTCATAATTCCGTTTATAAGATTTTTATGTTTCGTAGGATATAGAAGAAACCCGAGTATGCATTTTGGAAACATTTTTGCTACCAAAATACATATAGGATTTCTTCCTTATCAGAAGGAGACCAAAATTTGAAATGTCAGTAATCAGTACAAGTTGAAATATTTAATTTATTTATTTCATTCGATTTGTGAATTGTCACGTTTATATGCATGAGAAAATTTAGATCGACGGATGGTCAGTTTTTCGATGTATAAAATTCAGAATTTTCTAGAAATCTATATTTTAGATTCTAAAATCTGTAAACCAAATTTCAACTATCTGGCTTTTTATATTTTGAAGTTACTTTGTTCACTTGCAGTCCGACAGCTGGAAGAATATTTTGTTAATCGAATTTCATTTTAAATCGCATACATATTTAGTATAATGAACACGAAACAAAATTCCATCCTTCTGGTAAAATTTTAAGTCATCTATATCATGGGCAGACAAATATAATTCCAAAAATATGTTTCCATATTCTGTGAGGCGTGAAATAGTCAAATTCTAGAAATCGAATCGGTTGGCGATTATATTGACTTAACTTTGTACACTGCGTGTATGAGGAAGAAAAAAGGAATGCAATTTTTTTGGCGCAATTTATCTTCGAATTGTAAATGTAATTCTTGTTGTTAAAACTCTTTTTATAGGAGAGGTAGATGCCATTTAATTTCTTGGTTTTGATTTCACTTACACTAGCACATTTAGAATTTTTTATGAAGTAGTTTGGAGTATATAAAGAGAAAGTGTAGCATCTTATGTTCGCCAAAGCTGTTTTAGTATATATACATGTTTGTAGAAGGAGTATGTGACCTTTATGGAAAAGTTTTTAATGAAAATATCATGTAGTTCCAACATATGAGGGCGGAGTAG
>JAPMOR010021900.1:40950-56851 GCA_026543865.1 Argiope aurantia
TTTTAAAGGAAAATATCATGTAGATCCAATATATTAGGACTGAGTAGGTTAACTTTTTGTAAGACTTTCAAATGAAAATATCGCGTAGTTCAAACATATGAGGACTGAGTAGGCTGCTCTCTAGGAAAACTTTTAAAGGAAAATATAGTGTAGTTCCAACATACGAGGACGGAGTAGGTTTCCTTCTAGGAGTACTTTTAAATGAAAATATATGGGGTTCCGATATATTAAGACTGAGTAGATTATCTTGTTGGGAGACTTTTAAATAAAAATATCATTCAGTTCCAATGTGTACAATAGAAATAATTTAATTCTATGGAAAACTTTTAAAGGAAAGTATCATGTACTTCCAACATATGAGGACGGAGTAGATGACTTCCTTGGAAGACTTATTGGATTATTTTTGAATATTTGAATTTTTGGATTTGGAATTTGATTATTTTTGAAAATCTGATGTTGCTCGAATGAGTAGAATAGGAGTAGGTTATCTCCTTGAATTATTTTTAGGAATTCCATTCCATGGAAGGTATTTACAGTTCTATAGTTATTGTAGTAGAAAAAGTTATCTTCTTGATGAACTTTCAAAGAAAATTATGCTTCACTCAAGTGCACACCAGCAACATTAGTCATTCGCTGCTATAAGAGTGAAGCACTTGATAATCTAATCGCAATTTGATAATTTAAAAAAAAAATTTGAGGAAATCAAAATCATTATGTTATGCCTTAATTTAATAGAAAACACATGGAATTAATATCACACCTATTTCCAAAAGCGGTTATTCCAAAATAATTTCATGCAATAGGATAAGGGATGAGAAATATTTATCAATATATTTTATTTTAAATAAATAATCATGTTTTATTTTGCTATCATTTTGAGTACTCAGTAGAATTTTTATCATTTTTTTGTAGTTTTTCTGTCTATTTCTATTGACATCGAAGAAATGTCCAAATACACAATTTTAATCTTACTTCCAAAATTCTAAATTAGAAAGATTTTAAAGTTTTATCTTCTAAACATCCCATTTTTGTAATTACATACTACTAAGTATTGATACATTGCATAAATTTCTTTTAGGGCTTTCATTATTCACATACAAATCCAATTTATTTGTGCAAGATAGTTTAATAGTCTAGCGTTTTAGATGTCTAGACAGACTAATTTTAACTGACTAGTTTTGCAGTTTAAACCATAAGGCTTATGTTATTATAAACCATGTATTTTGAGATGTGATCAAATTTTTATTTTTTGAATTATTTAAGCATAGATATTTCAGGAATAGTTCCAAATAAGATTGCTTGATATTTAAAGTGTATTTCTTGATTCAGAAAAGTATTGAAACCACGCATACGAATCTAAATTTCTTTCATTCATTACTTCACAATGTTGCTTTCAAATTTACAAGAACAATATAATCAAATAGAATTTAATTGGATTTAGTGTTTTCACCTCTACGAATTTCTTGCAGTTTTCATGTTTAATTTTTAATTTCTCGTATACAAAGAAAAGGTATTGTAATTGTCGAAAAACTCGATCTTGAGATTTTGATGTCTATCTGCCTACCTGTAAGCACGATAACTTAAAAACGCCTTGAGCTGGATAGATGAAGAAATGCCAGTTCGATTATCATCATTGTCGTCTATTCATTGCCAGTACAAATGTAATGTTGCTTCAAAGCTGAATATTAATATTACTAAATTGAACTAAACTTCTCATGAAAATAAGTGATTTCTTATTCCTATCAGATTTCAAACAGCATAATTTGTTTTAATTTATTGTGGATAATTATTTTTTGAAGTTCTGAAGTAATACGGATGCTCTATACTAAAAAATAATTACAAAGTTGTCGTTATTTTAACTTGTGATTGATGCTTGTTTTCTGTATAAGGATTTTTTTTTCAGTTTTTCCAACAGTACAACCGTAAGATATCTTAAAATTTCAATCAAAGAATTTAATTTTCTTTCTCAGAGTTCCCTGCGAAATGCCCGCTCCAATTCTAATTTTAACATCTTCCTTCACGAACCTAATATCACCTTCGCCTCTCGAAACTTACTTTTCCCCGGAGCAGTTTGAGAAGATCTCTCTTTCCATTGGCTCCTTCGGAAAATTTACCGGATTTCTAGAGTTGTTGTTGCTTAAAGAGCTTCGCCTGTCTTGTTCTTAAAAATGTTGCAAGCGATTTCGTGAGAATCGAGACTGATTGGACGTTTCAAATAGAACCTGCAATAAAAGTTAAGCACACGTGCAGCTGCGCCTTTAAAGAGATAACGATTTACTTTTTTTTTACAGATAGATTGTGTTCGAAAGATTTCAAGTAAACTGATTGACTAGATGTATCAAATGGAATCTGTATTGGTAGTTCAGAAGGCATAGAAATGTGTCTTTGCAAATAAAAGGAATTTTTTTTCTGTATAATATGTGTAATAGATTTCTGAAGAGTCAATTAAACATATTCGTGAAAATCATTACATGGTTTTTAGATAATGTATGCTTTACATAGAATTCAAGAAGATAACTTAACTTTTCAATCTGAAATAAGCAAACATTTTTGAGGATCTGACAAAATAATTAAGATTGCATCTGCAGTGGTAGAATTCAGGATTTGAACAGAATATAGGAAATCTGTATAGCAAGAATTGATTACATACATTCATGAAAGTGTGAAAATTATCACACAGTTTACATTGAACACAGAAAATCTATTGAGACTTTATTATAATTTTCATACAAAATAGTAAAGTAAACAGAAAATTTTTGTATAATATATAACTATTTTATATATAAAGATTTTTTGAGAATCTGTTTCAATACTTTGAAAGACTTCAGTAGAAGTGGCCCTTTCCTTTACTTTCTTATAATTGTGCATTCTTTTTTTCTTACGCTTCTTATTTTGTAATTGGTTTTGCCAGAATCAATTACACGCATTCACCTAAGCGCGAGTATCTTTAAATGGTTTCATTTTTAACATAGAAAACTGGCAACGGGGAGGAAGAAGCAAAAGAAAAAAGAATTTTCAAAAGATAATTAGGTATTTCAATTACTAGTATTCCTGAAGCAAAAACAAATTATTTTATATAATTTTTCAAAGATATTTTTAAAATAAACACTTTCGAATTGTTTTCATAAGATTGTAAAGGATAATTTCTGCCCTAAAGGGGAAATTCAAGAAATAAAAAAAAGGAAAGTAGAGAACTCACTAGATATTTTAAAGAGATTATTTCGGTGATTTTAAAGTATCATTTCCTTCCAAATGAAACCAATATTCTGAATAAACATTAGAATTTTAATTTTGGATTCCCCCTCTTGTTTATTTTAGAAATAAAACAAGTCATTGATGATATGGGTTCTAATGAGCCCCAAGGGACAGATGGATTTATAACGAATATCATTAGTGAGTTTTTTCATACAAATACCATTTGGGTTACTCCAGTCTTAAAAATCTGTTTTGTTTAATTCACTTTTACAAATATCTAAAAAAAGGCTAGTATTACATTTATTCTAAAATGGCAAGGACTTTAGAGAGCCTGCATACTATAGACCAATTGTATTTTACCCAAATATTGTAAAATGTTTGATAAAACAAATTCACAGTATTTAGTATAAGGATCAGAAACGGACAAGTTGACTCAACGTTAATATGATTTTCCAAAGAAACGAAGAACCTTGATGACTATTTTTGATTTTGAGATGTAAACACAAAAACCCAAATTAAACAAAGCCATATCAATTAAAATGTCATTAAATATATTAGATGCATTTAATTATGTGAAATGCCTTAAGGAGGGTGATATGCGTTTTGTATTTATCAATTATGAAATATTTATTGAACCTTAAGACATATCATTATTAATATAACCCTAATCGTAATCCTTCATATAACCCATACCATTATTAGATTAAAGTCTTATTCTTTGATAATATGAATTATATTTTCATAGAGAGGGGCTTCAGGGCTCCAGTTTGGGTCCCATATTGTAGTTCAGGTTTGCTGATAGCTTAAGATTGGAAACTACGTTGAAAAGTCATTTATTTTTGTGAAATTAATTTTTTTTATATTCTTAATGTTTGAATAAGTTCCTGTATAAAACTATTTGAATTTTGTTTCTAATTTTGGGAAGTTACATTGACTTTTATATTTGCCTTTTCATACATTTTAATGTTACTTCACATCTTTGGATGTTATTTTCTCATATTATTAGTTCTTAAAACATATTATGGATAACACAGAAAATACGATACCTAACTTAGATAAGTTTTTATTATTGTTTATTTTTTCCGATCTATTGGTTCATTCCTTAATTGCTTAAGAATCTCTGCTGCAATATAATTAATTCATCTTTCTCTACAATAATTTGATTATTTTTTTCATCTTATGCGTCTCTATCTATTAAGCCATAAACAATTAATCTTTCTCTTTGATAATTTAATATTTTATCATTCTTATGCAGCATTATTTAAATTATTAAAAAAACTGCATGAAGATGACATTAACTATGGAAAATCCAAGATATGAAATATTCTAACACTGTAAGAATTCCTGATATAAATTTCTTGTTTCAGTTTTCGTTTACTACATTCAAGAATTTTAAGACCAAATCGAAAATGAAATCTGAGATTCGTCCATATCTTGTAAAAGACAATTTATCTCGACGTTTAGAAGCAAGAAACATATTTTTCCCCAGTTTATCTGAAGCAATTTTTTACCTTCAGGGAAAAGTATTTTATCTCTGAGAAAGAAATGTTCTTTCCCATATTTTTTTTCAATTTTTCCCACAATGTAATCCTTCGAGTGTGTTTAAGTATATGGCGTTTGTTTCCGTTCTTGAGTTGGTGCATGCATATTTAAAATTTCATGCAGTTGAGCAAAAAAGATTTCTATTCATATCTTACCTTTTTTCCAAAATAAAGACAAAAAAAAGATGATTTCGAATTTCCGTTTAAAAATATGCATTTATACTTACAAACCAGATTTAATAGTCATATTTTGGAAGAGGAAGTGGAATCTAAATACTTCTTTGCTACTGCTATTGAAGCAAGGTAACAAGTGTTCCAGAAATAGGAACTTATTGCATTTAACAAGCAAGATTTTGTATTCTATACTGTATAAAACTGACATCGTTCTAAGCCTATTCAATTGAGATTACATTTGTATTCTATATTGTATAAAACTGACATGGTTCTAAACCTATTCAATTGAGATCAAATTGTGAATCAAATTTATTAAATGGTTCGTCGTCTGTCGATCGGTGCTTTCGTAAATGCAATAAAGGAGAAACTCAATGACTTCGATAAATTAAATTTGAATGTGATCTTTTGATTACAGTTATAGTTTTTTTTTGTCTAATTTCTGTTTCATTCAGCTGGAAAAAAGTGAACAATCAGCTTTTGAGTGAGGTTGGTTGATAACACATCTAGAAGACAGAACTTGTAATTTTATTGTGTTTTTTTTTTCGATTCATACCTCTTAGTCGTGTTCTATTTTTATTTATTCTTTGTCAAGTAGATTACTAGTAGGTGTAAGTAAACCAGAAGCGATACATCCTTCAGCACTGCAAAACTGTATTCTTCTATTGAAATTCTTTTAAAAGTTTTTTTTTTCTATTTTAAACATGTTTCGTTATTTTCTACATTAAAATTTTGATAAACAAGAGGAATGAAAAAAAGTTTCTTAGAAAAACAAGAAAGATAACTGAAAATAGACTACAAAATAGAGGACGTGAAATTAAGGGTTGTTTCGATACCAGCCTTAGAAAGCATTAAAAGTCGCTGACACTCCAAAAGAGAAAGGTTTAATAAAAAGAATTTCCCTACTGAATTTCATGGCAAGTGGATTATAGTTGCGAACAACAATTGGAACATTATCAACAGATTTATGCTCTTTATTTCCTCTTTCCGTGCAAGTCTCATATTCGTCTTCCTGATTTATCTTTCTGCATTTTACCTCATTGCGTGTAATTATTGTCTAAGTTTACTTTTACGTTTACCAGGTGAAAACGCACCCGCCTTTAGAAAACACCCATTGGGAAAAAATACATCGATAATTTTTTCTAAAATATAATTCAGATAATTAATAAATTTAGTATCATTTAGAAATAAGATTATATTTAAGATTTCTATTTTATTGCATTCCCATATAAAATATTCTTTGTGGCTCATCTCGTTTTTGAACTGACTTCTGATGAAAATATAATTTTTGGAAATCATCCGTATAATGTATCATAATTTTTTTTGCGATGTTGGATGCTTGTTTTCAAATATCAAGATTCAACGATTAGGTCAATCAAATTTTCAATTAAAATTACAAAAAGTATTAAAAAAAATCCAGCTTTTATGTATTAAATATCAGAAAACAATTTTATTTTATCTATAATTTATAAAATCTTGTGATATTGATGATAATTAATTCTCTGAATTAATCGGAATTGAAATTACATGCTTAATCATGTTTGAGTTTTTCTATAACGTATGCTAAAAAATTTTTATTAGAATATTCATTATTGTTCCATCTTTTACAATTTTTTTACAACAAT
Source organism: Argiope aurantia (assembly GCA_026543865.1). Classification (NCBI taxonomy): domain Eukaryota; kingdom Metazoa; phylum Arthropoda; class Arachnida; order Araneae; family Araneidae; genus Argiope; species Argiope aurantia. Next base: position 47,483 of record JAPMOR010021900.1, read on the forward strand.
GTCAATATTTTTTATTTTTTAGTTTTAATTATGCGCTTATTTTGTAACTCAGTATTATAATTAATAAAAAACTTGCAATCAATTTTCAGTGAACAATTTCATGATATATCATAAAAAAATGAAATTGTTCACTAAAAACTGATATGAATATCTTCTCATAACATCTTTAATTCTTTCTGAAAAGTACAACCCTTTCAAAAGCAGATGAAATATTCAATCTTTGACGAAAACTTTTTTATAAGAACAGTTTAATATTGTTGTATGTCGACCAGTAGAACAAACATATCCTGGATTAAAACTGAAATTTTGAATAATTTTGAAATTAGGTTTATATTTATATTCTGAAAAGGTTTCGAAAATGTTCTGAAATATTGTCATGCCATTTGGCATCACCAGAATTCTTAAGACATCAGGAATCAAGTGAATATTAGATTACAAAATTTTAAATCTTCAGAAATTTGAGAAAAAAAGACAAATTAAATGAAATGATATAAAACAAACACATTATTTCAAAGAAGGAAGGAAAAATTTGGGGGAAATTCAAATCTCCAGTCCGAAACATTATAGAATGATTATGCTTTAGGCTTAGTTAATATATCTTTTATTTTATTTTTAATTCTATAAATCGAAAATATTCATAAAAAAATATATTTAAAATTGTTGCAACAAGCGTCATTGAAATGCAATATTTAAAATAATGAATATTATTGTAAAATATACTTGAAAATCATTTGTAATCTATGGGAGGATCTCTCTTTAACTTTCAAGCATACCGTCCAATAAATTGCAAAATTCGGATAAGGCTTCAGATTTCTTGCATGATATTGGTAAACAATTGTTTCAGAAAATTAAGCTTTGGCATGAATCTGGCAGTTTTACTGAATTCATTGTGCGAATATGTCTACTGAACAATTTTTATCATACCGAATAAAATTAAAATTTCCCACGGAACTATTGTTTTGAGTTTTTTGCATGTAAAAGTGCATTTGTATGCATGTAAAAGTACAGAGAAATATATGATCAGTCTTAGGACAAATTTGTTTCAAAACTTGATGAAAATCTACTTTATAGATTTTAATTCTGTGTACCAAATTCTATATAGTTGTTTATATTTTGTTGACACAATAGAGTTCACATACAGTCTGGTATCCAATTAGGCATATTTTATCTGAGTATATTTCATTCAAAATTTCATGAAAATCTACGCATTAAATGTAAAATCTATATACTACATTTCATTCGTCTAGCTTAAAATGTTTTTGAGTTATTGTGTTTTTATAGACAGACAGAAGTAATGCTAATATATATTTTTCGAACTGAGGGAAGTCTGAAACATAGGGATTTATCAAAATCCAGCATTTAAATTTTGTGACTAGCACAATACATTCTTTATATTTATAATTTTTTCATACATTTACTGTAAGAAAAAGTAAAATATATATATATAATATAATATTGAAAACCGAGGAAACAATTTGCACAGATATAAAGTTTGCATCAATAAAAAACTTTATAATTTTTAATAATTTATAAAAGATTTTTCAGCCCTAATTTGTTTGAAGTTATTGAAAAGGAACCTTAAAATATTGATACATTTTTAATTGAAAATTCAATAAATATTTAACGTCCCGTTCTTATTAAACATTTACAAGGCAAGAAACAATAAAATCTCAGATTTTTGAGCTTAGAATGTTTTGAACGACTTTTACTTAAGAAGGATTATCGCACAATTTACACGTAGCATGCCAGCATATAAAGAATATCACATTAAACGATGATTAATTTAATCTAGAATAGAATCGTGCTATAAAAGATCATTAATTGGCTGAAAAGAACTGTAATACACACTATTCAGTTATTAATTCAAGCGAATAATTTATTAAATATCATTAAATTCAATGCCTTTTAAATCAAGAATTTGATTCTGACAACAACAACAAAAAATAAGTGTCTGAAGGCCAACAAAATATTCAGTAAATTTTAATAAAACTTCGAAGACGGTGAAAACATATTGTACTGTAAAATGTCACTAACTCTAGAATTATTTCGTCCACGGTAGCAAACATGAGAATAAACAACGGCAAAGAGAAAAATAAAAATGAAAGAAATGAAAAATGCTCTAGACATATATTTTCAGAAATATTTATTTTTTCTGCCTTTCTACTTGCATTTTCGTTTCTGGAAAAGATGGTCCTTTAAACAAAAATGTGTTCTTAATCTAATGTTTAGAGTTTGTTCAAAAGAAATGATAAATCTTCGAAAATATTTATGATTGATTTTATTCCTACATTTTTTTTTACTCTAAAATGTATCTATTTATCTTCTTGCATGTTTGTGAAACAAAATTTCGTGAAGTTTATTGGTTTATTAGTTACTTTATATGTTTCCCATTCTTTGGAAGAAAACCGTTAAATGAAATCATATTGAATATATGTATATCTCAGTATTTACTACTCACAGATGAACAAACATATATACAACAATTATTTATATTGTTTATATGTACGTATTCATATACAAGAATATCAGGAATTATTTATATTTGTGTCTATTTATGTATCTACAGGCATATCTAAGAATTATTTGTATTTGTTTATATTTCTGTTTGTATATTATACTGTTTATGTGCCTTATTACTTTCTTATACATTATAAAAAGTTTTATAGAATTAACTTAATATAAATTTTATCTATATAATATTTAATATTTATCCTTATCATTGTTTCATTATATTTTTAGATGCAAAAATAAAAATATAGTAGATCCAAGAGTAATATTTTAATATACATAAATTTTGTATCTAAAAATAGGTTTAAAAAAATTTATTTTTAAATTTAAAAAAAAGTGTGTGTGTGTGTTTGTATCTATGTGGATAACAGTGAAAATTCTTAAGAGTTCCAATTCCATAGATATCAACAATTCAGATCGCCGAAATTTTCTCATTAATACTAAGAAAGGAAGATTTAAATAATAATTTTATGGCTATTTAGTAAAGAGATATTTTTTATCAATTAAAAACTACATTTCCATGTATATGAAATATTGATTTATGTTTACATACATAATAGATAATTAAACTTGTTTCATTTATTTGTAGCAGAATTATCACTTTCGTTGTTTAGTCACTCCTTAGAATTTGATAGTAGCTTATTGAAAAAAAAAATGTCGGTGGTGGTTTATATATTGTTTGAAATTTTGTTGAATAGCTTGGAAATATTTTTTTTTGGAATAATTGGTTTTTTTCTCTCATTTTAATTTTTAAAAAATTGAATCAAAAATAAAATGTCTTGCTATTATATATTTTATATAAGAAACTGTATGTTAAAAATGTTATATCATGAAAATGTTTTCCTCATAAGTAATGCCTGATCTATTATATAATGATGTCTACAGAAAAATAATATTACTCTGACACAAAATAAATCTATTATTAATTTTTATATAATATATATAAGTTTAATTTTATTTTTTTAACTTATTACCAAGCTGTATTCATTGTATTATGAAAAATGACGTATATTATTTCATGATACAATTTCCAGTTTTTAAACATATAACTTTTAATAATGGTTTCAAAACGTATGTTTTATTTCGTAATGGATATTTAATTTTTCTTTCTATCAAAAAGGATTATTCCTAAAAGATTTTAATCTAATGTCCTTTTGCAATTTTAATGTCATTCATCCTACTATATGTTAAGTCAATATAACCTGTTTCGGGACGTCACAGACACATTTCAAGCAATCATTAGCTTTTTCATGACTGCACTTGATCGCACGCACTTTTGTAACTTCATAACACTTTTTTCCCACATGAATTCCAATTCATTTCTAAATTAAATTGGCAAGCTTGGTTGGCATATATTAGGTGAAAAACAATTGAATCAATTTCTTTTTCTTTTCAAGATAAAAAAAAATATTATTTTTCTTTTCAAGAATATTTTTTTTCAAGAATAAGTAATTGATCGACTTATGTATTGAGAGAAACTGTCGCATTTTTATTTCATTTGGCTTCCAGCAATCGTTTTTCTGTCAATAATCAATATTTTCACATAAAAAATGCTTTCTACTTAATATTAAATCTAATTGAAATACTTTGGAAACTAAACGTTGATCAGCGACTTAACTCTATAAAAAGAGAGCCAAACAATTAATAAACTGTCAATGTTTCATTATCTTTTTTACGTCTTGAGAGAACTACCCATATTGCTCTACACAATTCTATGACGTTATATTTAGTTTGTTCTTTGAAAAAAACTCGCCGAAATCCAAATTTAATTATCCCAAAGTTTAATTAGTTGTGGTTATATGACTTATTCGAATTTATGAATTAATATTGCTTGGGGCAATCTTTTGATAAAGTCATAATATGTATAAACATAATATTTATCAAATTTTATCCAAATTAAGTTTTATAATTCTAATCGAATGCCAATATGCATGTTTTTGATAGAAATGACATACTAACAGTCAAGAAGCTGGTGTATCTGTTCAATACAATGACATACTGGTATGAATGCAACTAGCAAAGAATACATCCTATTTTTCCGCTATCCAGATATTAATCTTTCTTCCAAAGTTGATCTCGGAGAAATTTTTTTCCTATAAAATCGTTTATTCTTATACACTTGACTTGTGTCATGTTTACAAAAATTATTTCAAATGCCAGAATGTTGAAACTTTAATGAGTTGAGTATTTCGGATGACGTAATAATATTTTCAGAATTCTATTTACGAATTATCACTTTTTTTCACTTTGACGAACGCCATCTATTGGTGGATTTGAGAAAGACTTATTACAAAACTGCATGATATTTGTAATTCTGTATTAAGATTTTTTAAATTTAAAATATTAAAATTATAAAACATTATAAAACGTCTGAAAGATAAAACAACAGTTATAAAAGAAACATTTAGTGCAGGTAACCATGCTATTAAGAACTCAAGTTACTTAACGATATAAGTAATTAAGCGATAAAAACACTTAAATATTCATTAAAAATTTCATCATAAATGTAATTACAAATTTGTTAACTTTTTTTTATCCGTGCTTTATTATTTTCCTCCCGTGTTTCTAATAAAGAAAATCTTTTCTGTTTTTTTAGTTCATTAATAAAAATGTATTTTTAAGATCTTTTTTACGTTTATATTTTGAATTAATTAATTATTTATTCATTTATTGGAAAAAACAAAAAGCTCCAGTAAACGTTTAGCAGCTGCGTGCTTCCTACAAGTCTTTCAAATCTATTATCAACAATAGAGCCAAACTAACATCAAATTATTCTGAACTGAACACGTTGAAGGCATTCGGAAAGAAGTGAAAAACACGTTAGAGGCCTATTCAGGATAAATAAGGCTTCAAATATCGTTTCTTTAAACGCACGAACGCTACGTGTCGAATAAAATGTGCAATAAGACATCAAAAGAAAAAGGCATTCTGTGTCATTTTATCCCTACTTTGACCGGTATTGGAATTCAAGTGTGAAGTGTAACATTTCCTTTATTCTATTCCTTTTCAAATCCAATGGATATCTGAATCCTTTTCACTTTCTCGTACTCTAAGTATAGAAAAAAAACGAATATACTCGCTAAAAAATTCTACCTCAAAATAGTGATTTGGGCCTCTATGAATCAAGAAAAAGCAATTTTGTGTTGATATGTATCTCACAATTTCATAACTCAAAAATGTGACGAGCTGGACAGACAAAATTTAATATGTGGTCTATAAACTCAGATTGTAGATTTGTACCATATTTTGGTAAAATCACGTTTGTCCATCCGATCGCATGCATGAAAAAATAAGAAAGCAATTACCAACAACAAGCTAAATGGATGAAAGTTAATTTATTGTTTTATCTTTACAATTTTAGGATTATGTTAAATTCTGAACTAAATATTTCCACGCAGGGCTAAATTTAGCTCTGTAAAGACTTTTGGTCAACGTAGAATTCGGATCCTTCCTTTACTATGTAATTTTTTTTAATTTAAAATAATTTTTATGCAATCAACTTTTAATTGACACATGAATATTCATTTTGTTTCATTAGAGGTCGCTCTTTGTTATTCAGACGAACATTTTAAAAGAGGTATTATTTTTTACCAATTAGTATATGTAAAAAAAACGATGAACACTGTAGATTATTTGCATCAAGTACTGCATATATCTTTTTTTAATTGGGTGAGGATTATTGATCTGATTTGACGAAGATGGATTAGTTTAATTATATTAACGTCCCGTTATAAAGCAACACTACGGCTATTTTGGGACGGACCTCGTAATTTTGAACAGCGGTCAGATGGCGGTCAACAGCGGTCTCCACACCACACGGTTGGCCCTGACGGATTTAACGTGCAACTAGGGTAGGGAAATAGGGTCTCGAACCTGAAACCCTACTGCTCATGAGCCAAGACCTTACCACCAGGCCACCAGGATACTTTTTATTTGTTAAATTATCACTTCAACATTCGCATAACATTTAAATTAACAAGTCACAAAGAATTTATAAAATATAATGGTTATTATTAATAATGGTGATAATGGTTATTTATAAAATAATATGGTTATAATGGTGAAATGCAACAAACTTTATATGCATCTTTAAAATGAAAAGCTTTCTGCTGCAGTGATTGGTAAATAATTTTTGCAGCATTCATCACTTTCATTCTGTTGATATACTACTACAACATGCCATCATTGAATTTATTTCTTGAACAAAGTATATATACATTGTATAAAAAAAAAGATTTTGATTGACTCGAATTCTACCTTAAAGCTAGGTATGCGTGATAAAAGAACTATCATAGAAAGTCCAAGTATATTTTATCAAAAAAAGTAAAGGACAAATTCGACTCGAATGACTGCTTATCTAGTATAAATTTTCTGCTTCTCAAGGTACTGGACAAATCCTAGACAGCACTGACCAAGAAGCTGGCATTGATTTTTTTCTTTGGTCAGTCAGGAAAGGGGTACTTGTGTTTCCATATTCTTATTTGATTCTGCCGAATAAATGTTTATGGAACATCTACTTTGACACATTTTGGATGAATAGTCTGACAGATTGGAATGACTCAGTACAGTTTTGCCAATCCCCACATCTTTATTTGCCACCTTCTGTCAGTCGATCTCCTCGTATTCTTTACTGTCGAGTAAAAAATGCGCCAAAGGAGTTTTGATACGTTGATCTATTAAAAATTGGTTGCCGCTTTCTTGTATAGGAACTTGTGTTGACATGCTAGAGAATACTCTATATCTTTATAAAAATTACACTTTTTTATTTGATTTTATTTTATTTAATGGATGACAATGGTCTTTTGCCATATCATATAAGAATTTCCAATCAATCTATGCTCTAAAAATAATTTCCTAATCATTCGAAATCCACCTTCCATTTTAGATTTACAAGTACTCCTTTCTCCACGGAATCAGAAACGTTGAGCTTGCAAATTCCAAATACTTTTCTCACATCCTCCCTTTCCTCCATTTTTGTCTTCCATTTCTGTACTCTGTATTATGTTCTTGCCAAGACATGGACAATAAAATCTTGATAATATATAAAAATTCGACTATTTAAATTTATGAGAAATAAAAAGAACGCTACAGCGCCTCATGTATTCAAAACTTGTTTAATATAAACGTAATTTTGTTAAGATGCAAAGCCAAAAAGAAGAAACTTTTGAGATTTTAAATGAGATTTATTTCACTATGGGAGTCATAATTTTTACAGGAAAAAAAAAACGATAAGCGATGCGTCACTCTACATTGCGACACAAGAGCAAAAGAGACAGAGAAATTTGTCCCTTCAGCGATTTAGCTATGAGATTCTGTTAGGGATGTATTTGTCACGTGTCAATTCAGAAATCTTAGGTATATTTAGAATAAAGTTATAAGTTTTAAATATTTTAATCCCTTCTCTCGAATCGTGAGAAATTGTAAGATCATCTAGAACAAGTGTTAAAATTAATTAATTACAAAGTGGGAATTGGATCAGGAAATTAGAGAATATTTTAGAATGAAATTAATATGGATTAATTTAAGATAAAAATTAGGCTTAGTTAGGTCTTAAAAATATCGTTACATATTTATATATTCTTTATAAATTTGAAGATATGTGTATAATACATACATATGTATTTGTGAATTAAGTATAAAGCAACCTTTCCCATTTATCTTTCCTTTAGTATTAATTATGTTTCGGTTTAGATAAAAGTTAAAATCTAACATTTGTAAATATGTAGAGAATAAGGTATTGGAGTCGGACATTTTTTGTTTACTTCATCATCTCTAGATACAGGCATTTATTTAAACTCTAATTGCATGCCGAATACATTTCAGGATATTTATTGTTATTTCGATTCATATAAAAACGCTGTGGGCAGATCGAATGTGTTTATTAAATTTGGTATTTTGACTGAATTGCATATTTAAAATATCAATAATTTTTAATAAGAAGCTCATGTCAGACAAGTCAGCATATGGCAAGTAATTATTTTTCCTGTCTTCAGTTTATTTTAGATAAATTCAATTGGAAGAAGGAATCATATATGGCACCGAGAAAAGCTTATGACATGGTGGGTTGTCCTCACCGTTCTAGTGAAAGAAGAGGTCAGGCTACTTCCTATCAATGGTTGGATATGCCTCCTTTGGGTAGGATTGGACCATTGCCGGTGATGGCCTTTAGATGACAATTATTCACACCAATGCTATTTGCTTAAACTTCTAATTAGGTTCCAGTATATTATTCTGGCTACTTATTGTTATTTCTGTAAATATAAGAACAAAAAGTATACTAAAAATACTTAAGTATATAAAAATTATTTTTGTCCTTAAAATTAATTGCTTCTATAATTTAAATGAATATTTAAATATAAAAAAATCATTTACTTAATTCGTTGTACGAAGTTGTCTCTGTTGCGGATTCCCTTTGTACTTTGAAATGCTTGAGTTTGTGTCTGTAAACCTGACCTACCGCAAAGTTTGTTCATAATTAAAGAAATATTTTGGAGAAAAATAAATGCGGAAAGAATAGTCAAAATCATTTTGTAATATAATTTTACTATTGTTCTAAGAATCAAGGAATAAATATGTATACTTTTTCAAATATGAATTATGGAGAACATGTTTCATAAACATGAATCATCAAAAAAAATTTATTTGTGATTTGAAAGAATCTCCTTTTTTCAGATCCCAAACAGTTCTGTCCAACAAACGCATTTTTGATACTATGTATCTCTGTCTATCTGTGCATGATTTCAGCTGGACGAATGAAATTTGGAAATTTATATTGAATTATCCCTGCAGAGGAAGTCGGTCTATCTGGCTGTGAAATATAAAGGAGCTTTAGAAAGTAAAGAGCCCAAATAAATATAATAT
>JAPMOR010021900.1:66516-87799 GCA_026543865.1 Argiope aurantia
TATATATAAGTAAATGTAATATAAGTATATATAAGTAAATGTAATATAAGTAATGTGGCATTTATTTTATTTCAAATATAAGAAATGAATTTTTCTCATTGTTTAAGAATTAATAAAAAATTAAACCCAATTTATTTATTTATTCTGAAAAAGAATTTTAAATTAAACTATTAATTTTAAATTAAAAATTTTTAATACTCATTCAGTCGTAAATACTCATATAAAAAATGACCTGTTTTAAATGTAATTAAGAAATATACAAAGAATCATTATGCCTTAAATTTAGAATGTTGCAAAACTTAAAATGATTCAGTTGGTACATTACAAAATATTTATGTTTTAAAACTCCAAAAATTAATAAGACACGAATATTTTACATTTTAACTTTCTTACCTGAAATTAAATAACTATTTCCTCCACCCTTTAATTCTTGTCTCACGGCAGAAGTTTCAGAATTTTAAATAGTCAGATATATTCTCCAACTTCCAAAAATCAGGGAAGTAAAATATTTTTAGTCCAGTTCTTCGCTGTCAGTCAGTCCAGTTGGGAAAATCTCTCTCCAGGAAATATTTTCTGGCGGACGAAAAGATCAACACATCTGACAGAGGGAACAGCGGAAGATGTTTTGAGTGTGGGGCAAGTTGCGACGCATGCGCATTGCATCGACCAATGATATTCGAATACTGTTGCCAATGATACTCGACTGTTGCTTGTCAACAGCAGGACAAAATAGCCGTAAGATGTTTCAGAGCAAAATGCTGCTCCAAGAAATGTTTGTTAATATATATACCCACAGCAAATTAATGTGAGCATTTTAACTGAAAATTATATATTTCGGATAGTTGTTTAAATTAAAATGAATGTTGCACTACTGTGGTTAGTATACAAATTAAACTATTGCTTCTTTTAGAAACTTCCAAAAATCACAATAAACATTCTAATGTAGAATTAAAAAGTTGTTGTTTTTTAAATTTATTCTTAAAAATGAATGCAATCCAAATTTGCTTTAATATTCTTAGATAATAGTAGTAAATTAAATAAGTATAATAAAAATGCATTGAAATAAAGAAGAAAATTAAATATTAAAAACGATTTTATAAATTGTAAGATCATTATAATTTAAAAATAATAATATTATTGAAGGATTAAAATAATTAAACAAAATTTTTGAAATCAGAAAATACTTTTATGAATTGAAGTATTTAGATACTTTTGGAACTGCACATTTTTATTTCTAATTTACCTGAAATGATGCATATATTGCCTTTAAGTTTTGACTATATAATGAATATGTTTGAACTTAAATTTACAATCTATCAGCCTTTATAGAATTCAGAGATGCGTTTAAAAATGGATTAAAAGGAAAATAATTTGGGTTCGTTGTTTTCTATAATAATTTCAATGAAATTATCCGAAAAACATGTATTGTTAAATTACTTGAAAATTAAGACTTTGACTTTTTAAAATAATATCGATTTAATTTCGGTGCGATATTTTTCAATTATTAGTACACAATTAAAAAAATAGGCCAGGTGATTCTTAAATAAGGAAGTTTACAGGTACATTTTTGCTAAGCAACCTTAAGACTTTGAACTACAGTACTGCCATTTTTTTTTATTTCTTTTTAATATTAGGTCTACTGGAAAGTTCTGTCCGCTCCGGTTACAATCATAACTGGGGATGAAAAGTGGATTACCTATGAAAACATCATAAGAAAAAGGGCATATTGTGAACCCGGAAAACCTGCCCCCTCTACCTCTAAACCGAAGTTGAGCCTGAACAAGAGAATGTTGTGTATATGGTGGGACATTCGAGGATCAATACATTTTGAGCTGTTGAAACCAAACGAAAGGCTAAATTCGGAGAGGTACTGTCAGCAATTGGATAAATTAAAAACAGCACTCCAAGAAAAGAGGCCGGCGATGTTCAATAGGAAGGACATCATACTGCTTCATGACAATGCCAGGCCACATGCTGCTTTGGGGACTCGTCAGAAAGTCGCAGAGCTAGGCTGGGAAATTCTGTCGCATCCGCCATACTCCCCGGACCTAGCACCATATGATTATCACTTGTTTCTGTCCTTACAAAATTTCTTGCAGGGCAAACAATTCAAGAACGAAGAAGATATCAGACAAGGACTGGTTCAATTTTTGGCCTCTAGAGATAAGACATTTTTTAAAAATGGGATATACAAATTGCCTTCACGCTGGTAAGAAGTCATAAATAATGATGGCAATTATATTATTCAATAAAGTTTATCCAAAGTATGAAAAAATGTATTCCTTTGTTTCATTCTAAAACGGACAGAACTTTCCGGTAGACCTAATATGCAGTCAGTCAAAAAAGTTTGGGAACACAAATGGCCTTAATAACTTTATAGCTATTTATAAAACTATTTATCGCATTAAAATAAAAACAAGATGCATTTAAAAAAAATGTTTTAACATTCGGTGTACAGTTTGTAAGGAAAATTTTATTGTTATTTTAAAATTAAAATTTGATCTAGCTTTTAAAATATAATTCAAAAGCAAAAAGTGTCCAAAAAGTATTGGGACACTTTTGAAATGAGAAATTCAACAAATATATAGCACATCAATAGAATTGAATCTAAAACCACTTTTGTTAGACTATAATTTTAAACATAAAAATTTCAACTGGTAAGATTATTTATAGAAAAATGGTGAGAAATTAAAATGTATAAAATGATGTGCGAAAACGTGTAATAAATCATTGGGAAAATGGAAAACCAGTTCACTGTTCAGGATATATCTTAAAATTTAGTAAGTTTACTGTTTTTAACATTATTCACAGGTTAAAAAAAATAGCGTTGAAAACAGTCAAAGATCAGGGTGTGCAAGGGAATTTAAAGAATGTGAAAGGAAGTGGATTGTGAAACAAGTTTACTTTAATGCAAAAACTGGTGCAGTAAAATTGACTCTAATGTAAAAGTAAGTTCGGAAAATCTGTAAATTCTAAAATTGTTAGAAATGCTCTAAGGAAACATAGATATCATGACAGAGTACCTGAAAGAAAGCCCTACATCAGCACATTGATAAGCTAGGCTGGCATTTGCTAAAATGTTTGTAAAGCAGTCAAAAGAATTTTTGAAAAATGTTTTCTTGTGAAAGCTAACATAACATTTTCAGAACGAATGCCAAGCAAAAAAGTTTGGAGGAAATCAAATATAACAATGCATGTCAAAAATTTACGACCTACTGTTAAATATGACGATGATAATCAAATAGTGTGGGGTTGTATGGCAAGCATTGGTGTTGGGAATTTAAATTTATTGAGGATATAATGAATAAATGTGTCTCTCTTTGACATTCTCAAGCGGGATTTAAAGGAAAGTGCGGGCAAGCTGGAAATCTCAAGAATTTTAAATTGCACAATGATAATGCCTCGAAATGTACGACTAATATTTGCAAGTTATAGCTCCTCTACTATTGTCCTAGTTTTATTAAGACCTCTGCACTAAGTTCGGACCTTAATCCCATTGAATATGTGTGGGATTAATTGCAGCAAAAACTATATGAACGTCAAATTTCTAACAAGTAGGATTTAAGAAAACATTGGGTCGAAGAATGAGCCACACTCGATTTAAAAAAAATTGATAATTTTGCAAAACATTGGTCCAATTCATGCGAAATAGAATATGAGAGGTCAAAGAAACAAGGATAGCTCAATAAAAAATTAATTTTTAAGTTTTCATTGTTTTTCTTTATTTATTGGGAAGTATCCCAATACTTTTTTGAGCACGTTTTCTTGTTTTCTTTTTAACTTTTAATTATAACTATAATTACATTAATTTGAGAGTTTTGTTTGAATTATTATGATTTGTATGTATCAAAATTATATTTAATTCTTTGTTTTTGTTTCATTTGTATATTTCAATGAAATATCATGATAAAAATCTGTGAACTTATAGTGTGACCAAATACTTTTTTGACAGACTGTATATCTGTTCATATGTTATCTGCTAACAATGTTATTTGTTTTAAAAAGGTTTTATTATTGACGAACAAGGTACATAAAAAGTGGTATTTCCAGAACTCGTGTACAAAATTGTAAAAGAGAAAACTTTAGAAATAGATGATTGAATATGTATCAATAAAACTACTGATTTATTTTATTATAATTTTTTAGAAGCAAAGAATTATTTAATTAACCGTCACTCAAAATTTTTCTTAAGCATTAGAATTTGTGAAGAAGATTTAAAACATTTTTTAAAAAAATATTACTAAATCATGGAGAAAATCAACTATTGGCGTCTTTTAATACCCCCTGTATAAATTGATATTCTAATTTTAATAAGAAAACATTTTGGATCATAAAAGGATTTTGTATATTATAATATTTTATACAAAAGCAGGTTTTACGTTAAACATATTACACATGAAAGGTTTTAACCCTTAGTATATCCTCTAGTTCCATTAATTAGTTCGAAAATTCAAATTGAAAAATAAATAGGAGTTTGAGAAAGATCCTCGACATTGACGTTGTCTTAACTAGTTAAATGCGCTCGAAGTGTATCAATGTTCAATATAAATTTTCATTTTGGTGCAGTTGAAGTATAATTTTTTTATCTAATAAAAATGAAATCTTATTTGCTTTATTTATGATTTTTTGCAAAATTTACTATGCAACCATTTGTATTGCTTTCGACGCGTATATGCGTGTGCACCTGAATTTAAAAAGGGGTTCTTGGTGAACTGAAAAAAACTTAATTTCGCTGTTTACATGTTAAATATCAAATGAAGTTCAGCTCAATGCTATGCCGGCAATTTTCTTCTTCCTGGGAATTCAGTTGTTCTTGTATATTCCGCCTTATACAGGGTGTCTTAAAAAAAGAAGAACAAACTTTTATTTTCTCAAATGTTGCACTTCGACATATACTTCCAATTACAAAGTTTATTTAAATAACGCGTCAAATTGTAATTAAATACTTCGTTACTGAGGAAATTGATAGTAGAAAAGTAATTTCTTTTAAATCTCCATAAAAATGTCAATTAGTACAATTTTTTTCATACTTTCATTTATGAATGCATGAAGTATCATTTTTCTGCCTACAAAATTTGCAGGAGTATGTTTTTAATTTAGAAGGACGTACTACAGATATAGGTGAAAAGATGCATTTGTGAAATGGAAATTTATTCAACACAAACAAACTGTCATATACAAATATTTATTTAATAGTAATTCATCCTACTATCATGACTGGAAAGACATTTGCTACTCGAATATGATATTGCAATTTTGATAGGTTCACATCTGACTTTAGAATTAAGAGAAGAGAAACTTAAGAAACTAAACATTTGAAATATCTCGAAGTACAGAAATACTGGACAAGAAAATAAAATATTTTTTTCTCGCAGTTGTGCGCGTTTTAAAGCGACGTTATATTTCAGTAACAATGGATGCTTGGGAATGCTAAAGTCTTATGCTGTAGGTAATCGTAATATTGATTTAGTTGAAGAATGTTAAAGTCGTTCCCAGCATCCTTCTAGAGAATGATTTAGCGATTACAAATTGTTAGACCCTTACTTCACGGAGAGAAAAAAAGATGTTATACAAATGATACAGAAACTCACATTTTGATTCCTTTTTAAATTACCACCTTGCAAATGTACAAACAGTCAGTTTAAAACTCATCAATCCAAAAACAGTGCAGAGAAAAAAAACATTCTACAATGTAGAGAATATTTCAATTTAATAAATGACATTCAAATAACATCCGTGGATCCATACGCTGTTATAACAGGTGCATGAATAACTACACTATCAATAACTAGAATTTTGTAACCGGGTCCTTATCCAAGTAAAATCACATCCTTCTTTTCTGAGAAATGTGATTTGGACAGATGAATGTTACTTTATTCGAGAAATTAGTTTTCAAAACAATCACTTTTGGGAAGGTAAAAATCCATTCTTCATTCAAGAAATGAAGCAATGGCACTTTTCTGTAAATGTGTGGCACTTTTTAGAAATACCTTTCTTAGTCCCGAATTGAACAACACTATACTGAAGGGCTATCGATATATTTGGTTAGTTTTTATTGATATTATGCCTTAACTAAGGGATGCATTGCCTTTAACAATACATGCTCTGTAAACCTTTGCCGAAAATTCCAAAAGCCTGTCTTTATGTCACAAATAATGAAGTGGATCGCATATACGTATGTATTGTAAAAGATTGCAATTTTGTATAGATGTCGAAGAATGCATCTTTATTTTCCGGTTCTGCCATTTTAATAACCTTTTGTAATGTGTATATTATTCCTAAAAATTGCAACGAAAGACTCAGTCAAACGCATGTCAGAGGTATTAAAAAAATGGTTTAAAATAATACATTTAACTATAATTATTTCAGACAGAACTCTGTGAAGTTTCCTCTTTGTGGATGAGCTTAAGTGAAACATTTTATACATCGGCACTCTTTCACTCTATATTGGATGTATAATCAATTATTGTGTTTTTGGTGTTTAATACCTGAATGCATTTTAAGTAAAAATAGAACTAATATTCACGAGTATTTCCGAATTTTCTATTTTAAGCCCGACATTTTTTGGCATACTTTTTATTTATATCATCCAGGGATTTCATCAATATTATATGCAACTATAGACTATGATATACACTGGTGTGCAAAACTTAAGCAACAGGTATGTTTTTTGCCATAACTTCACGAGAAATCATCCGAGAGACATGAAATTCAGAAATGAGATACAGCATTTTGTTCTGAAAGAATGACGAAAGCATAGTTGCGCAGAAATGAATACAATGCATACAGTATGGAATCAAACAAAAAAAGTCTTTATTGAACTCATAGTATCGTTACACATGATTGTCTGTCCAGGAGGAAGAACAGCAAGCAGATGTTCCTTAGTATGGGATATTCCCTGCCCTTACTGCAATGGTTGCTTCACACCGTCTCCCCATACTCAGCACCAGATTGTCCAACAGTTCTTGAGGTAAGAGTGCCCATTCCTCAATCAGCATCTGTTTAAGTTGTCGGGTGTTCCCAGGAGGATGTAATCGCGCCGCAAGGCGTCTCCCCAAAGCATCCCACACATGTTCTATCGGATTTAAATCAGGGGAGTACGCCGGCCAATCCATTCGAGTGATATCTTCACTTTCCAGGAGCTCCTCAACAGCACGAGTCCTGTGTGGCCGTGCATTGTCATCCATAAAAACGATGTCTGATCCAATGGCACCTCGGAACAGACGCACATGGGGAAGGATCACCTCCTGACAATAGTGATCTCCAGTTACAGAACTTCTGTCGAAAACGTATAGCTCAGTCCACCCGTTCATCATAATGCCTCCCCAGACGACAACTCCAGGACCATGGAAACGGTCTCTTTCCGTGATGTTACAAGCGATTCCCAACTCCAGTTGATTTGGAGAGAGGTCGGGACACGGTTTCATCCCAGTAACATCACGGAAAGAGACCGTTTCGGTGGTCCTGGAGTTGTCTTCTGGGGAGGCATTATGATGAACGTGCGGACTGAGCTCCACGTTTTCGACAGAGGTTCTGTAACTGGAGATCGCTATTGTCAGGAGGTGATCCTTCCCCATGTGCGTCTGTTCCGAGGTGCCATTGGATCAGACATCGTTTTTATGGATGACAATGCACGGCCACACAGGACTCGTGCTGTTGAGGAGCTCCTGGAAAGTGAAGATATCACTCGAATGGATTGGCCGGCGTACTCCCCTGATTTAAATCCGATAGAACATGTGTGGGATGCTTTGGGGAGACGCCTTGCGGCGCGATTACATCCTCCTGGGAACACTCGACAACTTAAACAGATGCTGATTGAGGAATGGGCACTCTTACCTCAAGAACTGTTGGACAATCTGGTGCTGAGTATGGGGAGACGGTGTGAAGCAACCATTGCAGTAAGGGCAGGGAATATCCCATACTAAGGAACATCTGCTTGCTGTTCTTCCTCCTGGACAGACAATCATGTGTAACGATACTATAAGTTCAATAAAGCCTTTTTTTGTTTGATTCCATACTGTATGCATTGTATTCATTTCTGCGCAACTATGCTTTCGTCATTCTTTCAGAACCAAATGCTGTATCTCATTTCTGAATTTCATGTCTCTCGGATGATTTCTCGTGAAGTTATGGCAAAAAACATACCTGTTGCTTAAGTTTTGCACACCAGTGTATATCATAGTCTATAGTTGCATATAATTTTGATGAAATCCCTGGATGATATAAATAAAAAGTATGCCAAAAAATGTCGTGCTTAAAATAGAAAATTCGGAAATACTCGTGAATATTAGTTCTATTTTTACTTAAAATGCATTCAAGTATTAAACACCAAAAACACAATAATTGATGGAAGTTGCAATTCATTAGTAACTTTCTAATAAATGTGTCATTTTCTTCTTTAATCAATAACTGTCGTGATTGATCGTCGCTGTAAAATGCGAATTAACTTATATTTTTACATGATTACAAGAGCAGTTAATTGAGAGGGATAAAAAATATACAAAAACAAAAATAATTACTGTATTTTATAGAATGATATGTTTGTTTAACTTTAATTTAGATTGTTAAATTCATAAAAATTAAATTATTCAAAAATTATTATAGTTATTTTTTCCCGTTTTCAAAATTTCTTCCATGCAACTCACGGTCATTATTTGTTAAAACGTTATAAAGTTATTAAGAAATTTTTTCAACAAATTCAATTACTCACAAGAAAAATTTAATTAATATTTGATTAATTACTTTAATATTTGATTTCAGACTGCCTTGGGACTCTATTTGCTGCATTTATCTTTCATTCCTAAGCGATTGATTCTAAAATTCAGTTCCTGGGAATCTCAAAAGTGAGTTTATCATAAATGTTATGTTTAATCACATGATCATGAATAAATGGATTCTAATAGATATGCTACATATATAACTATATGCATGCAAGTAAAAAAAAATTAATTGAAAACCCCCCTTTTTAACCCCCTTTTTCCTCACGTGGAGATCCATAAAATCTATAAAAGAGAAACCACAGAATTCATAAAAAATTAAGATACCAGTTTTAGTGATTAAATGGAAAGAAAAAAACAATTTAAGGAAATAACTTATTTTTTTAACAGACATTTCAGTATAACAAGTGCTTCGACAAAAATTAAGTACTTACTCAAACTTTAAGATGCTACTTTATCTTTAATGATTAAACTTCATTTTAACACACTGCATTCGCCAAAAAAAGTGTAATGAATTTTAATGCTATCTTTTAGCGGATTTTGAGGGAACGGCGAATAGAATGAAAAAAAGAAAAGAATGCATTGGTAACAATTGCTCCATTCATTGTAAGAAAAGAAAAACAAGTACATTTCTTAGTTTTAAAAGAATTACTTTCGTGAAAGTTTAACGAAAGGAGTTTTAATTAAAATTCCAAGAAAGCTTTTCCTTATAGTTTTCACTTATCTTCACGTTAAAGTTAATAAAAAGAAAACTCTTTTCATTAATTCTCATTAAAGTTTAAAATTAAGATATCGGGACTAATGATTAGATTAATGTGTTTATGAAATGTATTTAAATTAAATTCTTTTCTATTTTTAATTTAACTGCTTGCTCTAAATATAAGAAAGGGATATGAATTTAAATTAGGATGCGTTAATATTACATTGCTAAGAATTTTCTGAGTTTCGAATTTTTCTGAAGAGAACAATACTTTTTTTTATAAATTTTGCATACAAAAATGTAAAGGGATATAAAAAAGGCATGAGGTTTATATCAACATTAAAAAAAATGGCACCATTATTTTTTTAAATTCAAGTGTTGGACTTGACCAATGACTTGGCGAAAAATTAAATGCTATAAAGCACACAACATTTTAATCCAGTCTTATGTAATTGCCTAGATCAACATTCAAATGCAATTCAAACATTCTTCGTGAGATCCACTGGTAAACTCACTGTTATTATATTTACACAGCCATTAAATTCCTGCTGTTACTCGGCTACTAATTGCAGCATAATTAAGGAAATGTTGCATTATTCATGTCCGTTACCAGATTTCTAAACTGAACTTCAAGATGTAATGTAATAAACATTTTCAACTCTGATTTTATCAACTTGGTTCAACATCTTTAAAGATTGCAGTATTAACCCATCTCGTTTTTCTATGCCATTTCAAGCATGCGTAAATATGATGCTTCTGTTTTCGATTTATTGGAGACAATAAATGGAGAATATACTTCTTTTGAATTTAATAAAATTTCGATATTTAATTATTGTATTATAAAATATTATAAAGATTTATTAAATGTAGTTCCAGAGAGTTTTCAGTTGGTGTTTTAGAGTCTCCTTTGATTTTTTGGGATAAACTGAAAAAAACTTTGTCTCCCAGTTATCTCCACTAATAATAAATATATGTGTATGTTTTGGAGCTCTTCAGGTCAGATTATTTGAATTATAACTACTAAATTAAAAATTAATGTACCTTGGAGGATAGAGCACACACTTTAGAAAAACATTTAATTAGAATTAATTAATTTTTATTCATTAATCCAAATTTAAACTTAATTTCGGCTTTTACCAGTTATAACTTCAGAAAATATTATTTTACAAAAAGGAAATTTACATGATTTCAAGATTTAAAAATAGACTTTTTAATTATGCCAAATTCATTCAAATTGGTCCTGATTTTGACAATTTTTTTAAATAATCTTTTTTTGCCTTATTTCGAATAGATAATGTTGCCCTCAAGTTTAAGACATTTCCTTGTTTCATCTAATATTGAATTGCACAATTTTCCTCCATTGTTGAAAGCTAAGGAAGAAGGATTTTTTTAATACCTGTGAAGTTTACAATATAAATATAAAAAATGAAGTTGCATTATCGCAAATTTTTTAAGTTGGATGAATGGTATATATGACAATACCTCTATGATATCATGTATGGAACTATATCCATTAAAAATGGTTAACTTAAAAAAAGTTTTTGAAATAACGCTTATGTTTTTATAGGCTTGAAAGGTGTTTTTGAATTGAAGTTAGCAAACCAGGGGAATTGGCTTTTTCAAATTCTTTGTCGTATCCTTCATAATAAAAGTGTTGCCACCTTCCCCGCATTAAAATTATGAAACTTGATCGATGCTGTAAACACCAGAAATTTTCATATTTGTATTTCAGATACCGACACATGAATGCTTTTTATTTCATATCATTGAGAAAAACGCCGAATATGCATTTTGCACTTCCTTTTCTTTCAACCAATTAATATCAAAATATTTCACAGAACTATAAATTTCGTAACGTAACCAGATTTCCTTTATTTAATTCGTAGCATTTTCAAGAATTCGGGTTTACATACATACGAATATAGAAATAGACGATCAACCCATTAGGATATTGGAATAAAAACTCTGCATAGTTCTGCATTTTATGTGCTAAGCCTCTATAGTTGTTTTTTTCATCCGGCTCTGTATGTTTTGCAATTATCGTGTTCAATTGCATTTGCACAGTCAGACAGACAGATTAATTTGGAAATGAATTTTTAATTTGTTAAAAATTTGATAGAAATGTGGTGTAAAGGTTAAATGTCAAATTTTAACCATCAAATCCAATGTTTTTTGAATAATCATCCTTATAGATAGACATACATATACAATTCCAAAAATCTGTTTTGTGGAATTATAGAAGTCTGAAATGGAGTGATTGATTAAAACGTCGAGGTCAGATTTCTTTCTTTTTCTTTTTGCCTTTGATTTGATTTCAATGATTTTCTTTTTTGTACTGAATTAAATGTCAAAAGCAAACTTTTCTTTTCTGCGGGTTTACAATAAAATTAAATGAAACTATTTCAAAACTGATAATAATAAAATAAAATCAGCTGAATTAGTTTCCTTTTCTTGCATATTCTTTAATAAAATTGTTGTTTTAACAGTCACAGTTAAAATTGCGGATCTTGGAAAAGCCGTGAATGTCACAAATCCTCCGATTTATATTTCAGAGTACCACATATGATAGCCGTGCCCCTTATAATGTAGTGTCTATTGCTTGGCCCTAGTGAGAATAACTATACCTGTTTTTTGTGAATCTAGGAATTTTATGAATCTAATTAGCGATCACAGTTGATTTTTTAGATGATTTATCTCTGCCATGCGATTGATGTACCAAACACAAAAAAATTTGAGCATATATGATTTTTCTTACCCCTTAAAAAGAAAATTTGAAATATACTTGCAATTGTAGTCGCTTATCGCATTCCAAATTTCATTTATTTAAGTAAGTTTGCATGCATGCAAAAATGCAGACCTATAAGATGTCAGCTTTTTGTCTGATTTAGTCTTAAATTTGTTCGGATCTGCATTTTTCATTACACCAAATTTTATCTAGTTAGCCTTTTACGCTCTTTAGTTATCATGCTCACTCGTATTCTGGTAGATAGAATAGACTGATTTCCTCAGGATGAATTTCGTTCAAAATTTTATAGACTTCCAGAAATTAAGGGTAAAAGTTTGCATACTAATTTTCAAAAATCTAACTCAAACCTTTTTTGAGTTGTCGTATTCAAAAATAGAAAAACATAATTCCAATAATGTGATTTTCTGACATTGGGAGGTCTAGGACATACAAAATCATTAAAACTTCGAATTTCAAATTTTTGAAAATTACAATATTTTTTCTATGTATACTTTGTCTTGGAGAAAGTAAAAAGAGGTGAAAGTATCGATTTAAATTTTTTTTAACTTCAATTCTTTTCGCAAGCAGCTCTTTGTCCATCCATAATCAATGTGAACTGAGGAAATGATAAAATCCCTCCAAATAATTCAATAATTTGAAATCACATTTAAACATATTTTGTTCAAAATGATCAAGTAAAGATTTCATAAAAAGAGATACCAAAGATCATTTCATAAAAAAGAGATACATTTAGATACAAAATAAACTAATATATATAAACAAGTGCCTATAAACAGCAAAATATTTCGAAATTACCAAAAGGTAATATTCGTTTTGAAGCGCATTGATGGAAAAAAATAGCCCCAAAATAAAAATGAGTGACTCTTAAAAGCTATTTATAGCTAAACATTTTTCGCATGAACAACTGTTTTCGAACCAATCGAAATGTGGATTCCATTTCTTTTTGAAAATACTTATTTGTATTGAAAGTTTAACAGCAATGTCAAACAAATAAAAGTTGTCACAGCGTTTTTCAGCTTAAATCGACAAGAAATTCACTCTAAAAGCAGAGATTAAAGGATTTTATTGCTTTTGTAAAGGAATGAGAAAAACTTTACGAATGAAAAAAATAAAATAATTCTTTGGGCTCGCAGATCTATTTGTACTTAATGCCAATTCTTTGGGATAGCAGATCTATTTGTACTTAATGCCTTTAACTTGGCATGTTTTTTTTCCCTGCCCAAATTATTTCCTCAAAAAAGTGTTCTAAAGTCGTAAGTAGTCCTTTAGGTTTTATATTTCTAATAGAACGTTCAATTCGTTTCGATAAAAGAAATATAAGCAAAAAATTCTTTTCCATTTTCTCGTATACAATTAGTAAGTACACTAAACTTCAAACCATCGGCCTCCAATTGCGACGAATCTTTCTCCAGAGTCCATCGTTGCAGAAGCTCATTTTTGGAATCATGTCGTTCTGTCGGTCTTTCCCTGCCATGTATAATTCAATAAGGTAGAAACAGGGGAAAAAACACGCAATCTTTACAATGTTATAGATTTGCATTAATTTTGAATGAAATGTATAAATCTATTCCTTCATGAGATTTCTGTATATAAAAACGCAACAAACTAGAAAGATGAAAGTATGTAATTTTAATTTCGGAATCCAAGATTTTTATCAAATTTCAGGTTGCATTTGTATATCAAATGGATGATTGTCAATTGGTCTTTTATTTAAGATAAGATGCAAGATAGAACAACTATCTAGGTAAGTGCTTTTTGATAAGCATTTTGTTTCTAATATTATAGACTTTTGTTTTGGACTAATTGTTCAACAAAAATCATTTTCTTCAGTACACTTCCGCAATTTCTTGTTACTAGAGTTAGAATACAGCAAAGATAAAGTCAAAATACACATTGGGGTTTTGAAAGAACATACATAATTATTTAACCTTTATACTGATATTACAAAAATGATGATAAAATTACATTATTATGAATAACATTCTCTTTAGTTTGAATGTTTTAATATTATCATGAGCTATGAAATAAGGACCACCTTATTAACAGAGTTTTCTTTTTGTATTGAGAGTTTAACTAACAATTTATAAACTACAGTATCATGCGTACATTTCTTTTTATCGTAATTTTCCTGATATTATGCTGAACTATGAAGTAATGACTAACTGATAAATAGAAAATACTTCTATAGAGAGTATATTTACCTAACTTGCTATGTTTTTGAATTAACACATTTATGTGCATGCAAAAGAGTCAGATCGACAGACAGCCAAATCCTAGAAGGATTTGATTTTAAATTTGACATGAATCTTCAGGGTGGTTATAATTAAACTTGCTCTATAAACAGCATCCTACAATACAAACGGATGAACGGATTACAGCGGAATTTGGTATATAGATTATACACAAGATGCGTTCACGGAATTTAGAAAAAATATAGTTCCAAAATGTCCCCCAGATGACGCCTTTTCCGGGAAAACATTAAGTTTCACATAATAAATGGCCAAAACGGAATACAGAAACAATATTAACATTCCAGAACAAGAATTATGAGTAATAAAATCTAAAACCGGTAAAAGCTGTCAATTCTAGGGAAAAAATTGTTGAGATTTGCATGAACTTTGAAGCTTTATGCAAGACAGGATAGGGTAAGAAACGTTTATCATGTTTTATGTCGATGTTTCCGGCTGTAATGATGATGGTATCTTGTTGCGAAGTTGAATGACTCAAAGAATTCCATAACGCTTCATGTTCCAAACATCACAACTGATCAGTGACGATCTGCTGTTGAACACATTGTCCATCAAATGTGTTCACACATCTCAAATTCGAATTTTTTGATTCTCTCTTGACGATTCTTCTTGATGATATTCTCTCTTTGTATACTTCGTAAATAAAAAAGTTAAAAAAAAATATTTGAATTATATAGAGATATGAAAAAGTCGATGGAAAGACATTCTCGATTTTTTGATGATTGTTTTAGACAGAAAATAGTATCAACTGCAAATAAGAATCTAATTATATTCAGATGGGTTTAAATTTGACGATGGTTCTTTCGTTATTTGTTTTCTCTTTATGCTAGTTTTATTATTTAAAAAATAAAAAAAAGCAAAAGTTAATGCAAAATACAGAATTCAAGCAAAGATAACTTGCATCTAATAACCATCATTGAATATTTTTATCAGACACAAATAATATAATGCTTATAATTAAGACTTTTTTTATGAGTGTGCTCTTTTACCAATTGTGCTTAAGCTTATCAAATAAATCAATAACATGATACATAATAAAAATCTAACGAGCAACCAACTTACAATTCTTATAGACAGTTGCATTATGAATAATAGATTTACAATTTTCAGTATATTAAGAGTCCGAAGAAAAAAAAATACTAACATCGTTATATTGTTGAAATTTTTAAAATAAAATAAAAAAAGAAAATTAATGTCTTCTTATTATTTAAAAGTATTGTCACTGTAACAAAAACATTGTTGTTATGAATTATATGAATAGCATGCAAAATGATACTCCATTGACATGCATCTTTTTCTTTTTACAGGGCAGATATTTTAATAAAACAAATCTATCTCATTCATTTTTCTTTTAGCTACCTGTGACGAAAGTTTTCCGATATTCTTAAAGCTTATCTATCAGCCAAAAGTTGAACTTTTTCAAAAAAAAAAAAAAAAATACTGCGATGACAAAAGGTATGAGATAATAACATGCAATATTTTTATATTGCATGTTGCATTATTATTTAATAAATAAAAAGATAATAGAAGATAGAAAATACATATAGCAGTAGTTCCGGTTACAAAATGTATAAATTAGCAGGACATTGGCAAGTTTTCAATTGTATTCAAGCGTTTCATGTGAAAAGGCTTCTGACGTGATAATAGCTTCACGATGGAAATCAACAGATCTTGAATGAGGAATGGTAGCTGGAGTTAGATGCATGGGACATTCCATTTCGGAAATTATTAAGAAATTCAACATTCTTCGATTCATCGTTAAGACCGTGCCCAGAATATCTAATTTCAAGCATAACATACCATCATGGACAACATAGTGGCAGACCGCCTACAC
Organism: Argiope aurantia; assembly: GCA_026543865.1. Classification (NCBI taxonomy): domain Eukaryota; kingdom Metazoa; phylum Arthropoda; class Arachnida; order Araneae; family Araneidae; genus Argiope; species Argiope aurantia. The sequence continues at coordinate 82,763 of JAPMOR010021900.1, forward strand.
TTAATAATCGAAACCAGCAACGTGTGCGTAAAATTATAAGAGTTAACAAGCAATGAAAACTGCGTGAAATAAGCACAAGGATTAATGCGGGACGTAAGATGGATGTCTCCGTTAGAACAGTGCGGTGAAATTTGGCTTTAATGGAATTGGCTTTAATGGCAGAAGCAGACCGACTCAAGTGCCTTTAAGGTGTGTTTCAATTTTTTAGGGACACCAGTAAAAATGAAAATAAAAGCGTAAATAATAAATATTTGACATTTATTTCTGAAACAAGTTAGATAAATAACCAAAATAAATATTATAAGATAATTTAGATTAAACAAATAAAGATTAAACAAATAAATTTCAACTTTGAAATAACTAAACAAAAGCAAAGCACAAATTTTGTGTTTCAAATTTTTAAGGACAGTTGAATTAAAAGCTTCAAAATTTCAAATTAAACTTTTTTTACAGTTCAATATTAGCACCACTTTTTCTGATGACATCATATATTCTGTTTGGCATGGAATATATTAGGTTCTGAAGAAGTGTTGGATCCAGAGAATACCAAGCATCCATTATTTCTTGTTGAAGTTGCATTTTCGAATGAAATTGGCGCCCTGCTTCATAACCTGTTCTTGCCAAAAGATCCCATAGATTTTCAATGGGGTTTAGATCGGGGCTTCTAGCTGGCCAATCCATAACTTTCACATTGTTATCTCTAAACCACTTTTTTGTTGATTTTGAGCTGTGGATAGATGCATTATCCTGTTGAAAAGTCCAATTTGGACCACATATTTCTGGTCCTGCATTAAGTAAATATGTTTGTAACATTTCTTGGTATCGATCACAATTCATTCTTTCATTCACAAATGGCAGTTCGCATGTACCATTGAAGCTAAAAGCTCCTCAATTCATAACAGATCCACCGCCCATTTGATTTTTTGAGAAAATCTCTGGTTCTTTTCTTAGATCATGCCAGTAATATCTCCAACCGTCTGGCCCATCTAGATTAAACTTCTTCTCGTCGCTGAACATGACTTCTATCCACTCATCTTTGAAATGCATGTATTCCTTTGCCCAGGATAAACGTTGTAATTTGTGTTGTTTGGCAAGTGGTGGTTTGCAAGCCTTTTTCGCATATTTCATGTTTTTATTGCTCTTGATTGACCTCCAAACAGTAGTGTAAGAACATCCCAGTTTCAATTCTTTTGTTACTTTTCGTACTGATGATTTTCCATTTACACATTTCTGAATAATTCTCCTGCGGGTACGGGCATCGAGCTTTGGCTTAGGTCCTCGCTTTTGAATGGCAGTTGATTTCCCATTGAACTGCTTCACATAATTTTCCACGGCACGTTTTGAACGTTTTATGATGGCAGCAATATTTCTCAAAGACTTTTTTTGGTTGTAATAAGCTTTTATTTGGCCTCTTTCAAGATCTGATAACCATTTACCTTTAGCCATATTTCTTCGGCAAAAAATTAAGTACTGACGTGGACGTTTTCAATATAAGCTTTTTAAGTTATTAAAACAACTGGTAGTAAATGAAAATGAGCAATAATAAAAATTTAACTTGAATTTATATACCATCCCATCTAGCTGTCCCTAAAAATTTGAAACACAAATTTGGCATTTTTTTTTATTTTCTTCTTTTATTAGCATTAATATTTATTTAATTATTTTAGATTTTTTTATTATATTTAATTTTTTATGTTTTTCAAAGAAGTTTTTGCAGATATTAGGTAAAAATTATTCCGATTTTATGTTTTTATATGGTGTCCCTAAAAATTTGAAACACACCTTACTAACAACATCACTTGCAGCGCCTCTCTTGAGCTCGTGAAAATCCTTTGGTCCTTGCGCGACTGAAAAACCTTTCTTGATCAGATGAGACACGATTTCATTTGTTCAGAGCTAATAGTATGATTCAAGTATGGCTTAGAGCCCAATGAGCCGTGGACCCAAGTTGTCAAAAAGGCACTGTGCAAGCTGGTAGTGGTTCAATAATGATGGTGGCTGTTTTTATATGGAATTGATTGGGTCCTCTGGTACAACTGAGACGATCATTAATGGAAAATGTTTATGTTCAGCAACTTATAGACCACTTCAATCATTCATGAGTTTCATATATCCAAACAATGATGGAATTTTTATAGATGACACTGTGCCATGTCACTCGGTCACAAATGTTAGCGAATGTTTTGAAAAACATTTTGAACAATTCCAGCAAAAGATTTGGCTACTTAGATCGCCCGACATGAATCCCATCGAACATTTATTGAGCATAATCAAAAGGTCAGTTCGTGCACAAAATCCTGCACTGGCAATGCTTTCGCAATTATGGACGTGTATAGAGAAAGCACGGCTCAATATTTCTTCATGGGACTTCCAATGACTTGTTGAATCTATGCTACGTCCAGCTGCTGTGCTTCACCGAACAAAAGAAGATCAGACAGATTATTAGAGGTATCCAATAACTTTTATCACTTCCATGTAAAATGTAATTTAGCCTTCGGTTTCACTTTCTCAAAATATATTCAAGTTAATTTATGCTAAATATGTTTAATCAAAATAAAATGTTCGATTATTCAGAACTGCTTAAAACATACTTAAAGTAATATTTATATGCATTTTTTGAAATTCAATTAGTATTTCTGAAGGCTAACTATTTGATAAGTGTATGCTGTATGAATTTTTAGTGATTCACAACAGGTGTTTTTTTTACTTGATTTATTATCTATAATAAAGATAGATGAGATATTATCTATAATATCCATATATTATCTATAATATTTTTTATAGATAATAGATATACGGAAAGAGAGGAAATGTCAAATACTAACATGTTTGGGGATCTATAATAAAGGAAACAATGCAATAAATCGGAAGGAGATCCTAAGAGATATCCTATACACAAAATGCGAAAATAATCGAAAATTAATTATTGCAGAGTGATGCAATTCAATTTTATTCAACAGCAACGATACAATAATGTAATTACTAAAACCTGTTGGAATCCAATTTATGCGTAGATTTTCACATCCTGTTTGAATTCAGGCACCTAACATGCAATTAGATTAGAAGAGCTGTGTTTCGTCGGCGCATCCTGTTTACAAAATTATCTAAGGGTTTTAATTAATTCACAAGTAAAACTATTTATTAGATAATGCGCTGAGTCTGATTAGCAAAGAACCAGGTCGAACCGGCTCTAAAATCAATCAAAAGTTGAGAACATTCTTCGAACCTGTCAAGGACGAAATTCAATGGACTATTTAAATGATGATGTTAATTCATCATATTAATTATATTTCTCCTCAGCTTTTAATCATCCGTATTTATAACCACAAAAAAAGATGAATTTTCGAATAAAACTTAATTGCATAATGCATTTCCTTTTACTGCGTTTAATAGAATATCCCTATTATGTATTTTCACAGCATCAATTTATTTAAAATAATTAGGAAACCTAAAAGACCGTCTCCCAGTCATAATGACAGGTACAATTTTGATAATTTTTTTTCATACAAGAGCTTATAATCTACAGATATCTCAAAAGATACCCAGCCCCCTTCATTCACCATTTTGGAGGGATTTCTCATAGTACTACTTAACTTTAAATTCTTTAAGGACAAACATATCGACAGAGTTCCCAACCACAAACGCTGTATCGATTTCGCTAATTATATCTTTGATAAAAATTTGTAAGCTATCAAAGGTCGCCTACGCTTTATTCCCCACAGCCATCCAGCTTCAAGAAAAATATCTAAAACTCTATTTCACTGTTTATTCCCTGTGGGGAAAAGACACATCCCCTTCCAGTTTTATAATTTTTTATTTCATATGGAAATCTGTGATGCCTTCTACCATTCATCCTCTATTTTTGAGGGATATCGGAAAATTTGACCGAGCCATCTGTTTCAACATCTCGATCGATTTCACAAATCAGTTTCACCAGTATGAAATAAAAAAAAGCATTCGCAATATTTTATATTTATCCTTACAAGTATATTTAAAAACTGTTGTTTCCTTTATTATGGTAAGATCTAGTTCATCAAAACTGATTGACATAACTAAATTAAATCTGTTAATAAGCTGATTGATGTTTACTTACAGAAGATGGTTAGTTTTTATTTTTGTGTAAAAAAAGGAGTGCCAATTTTATTCCGGTAATCGTTTATCACATAACTATAAAAAAGATATAATTCGAAAAGAATGAACAAATCCCTAATATTTGAATTTAAAATTTCATAAGAGGTTTCCTATATATTGAAATAAGAGAAAATTTTAGATTACAACACCCATTTTTATCATCAAATTTCAAAACTAGATCAAATGTTCTTATGAGAAACCAAATTTCATTAGCCTAGTGTATTAGTTTTGAAATTAAGAGCTAACGAAATTTTGTAATTTCATTGATATCTTAAACAGTAGTATAGTTAATGACCTCATTTTCTTTGTTATAAAAGTTTAAAATATTCTACACATATCTATCATAAAAAATGCTTTTTAGATGCGACAAAAATTCAAAATTGAATTTTGAAAATTTTTTAAATAGCGACAAATTTATATCTAGATATAAGTAAAAGGAAAAAATTGATTGGGGTCCTACAAAATTTTCAGCTCATCCCTACGATTAGATGTCCTATTACATTATGTTTTCAGCTTTGCCTCTAAAACGAGGCATTCATGGGCACATTCGCAAATTTCAAAATGTCGACAATATTTTATTTAAAAGTCAAATGGAATTAATCAAGCCTTCGTCAGCCTTTTGCGAAGAATTTAAGAGATTATAAGTGACTTATTTTATAAAATATCTGCTGTTAATTTTTATCTGACAACAATTATATGAACAATCTCGATTTGTCAAATAATTCAGTTTAAGCACTTTAAAGTATTACTCTTACGCCCCTTTGAAAAAGAGTTTAAAATTTTAAGAACGAATGCAAATGTTCGTACATATTACACGAAAATTCTCATAAGAATTTTTCGATTACTAGGATGTTTCTTAAAGGCATTCTATAGAATAATTACCCTTAATTATTATATAAATATAAT
>JAPMOR010021900.1:99498-172434 GCA_026543865.1 Argiope aurantia
AATCTGAGAAATTTTTGTTGAATTATTGTTTGAGATATTACATAAATTATGAAAAATATTTTGTAGTTCACATAAGAATTATATACCGAGCGATTCTGTTTGCAATACTCACATTCAATAATAATAATAATTAATAAATAACAATAATGATGATAAATAAAATAAAACGCTTGGTTTTATTAAAAAAAATATTTTAATATTAATTGCAATTTCATCATTTACATTTTAAATTAAAGTTGAAGTTTTGCCGGAAATGACAACAAATTAGCAAAATATATATTGTAAATTGAACGAAACGATCTAAACAGTATAAGTTTGGTATGGCTATCAAAATTTGAAGATTAAAAATGTTTTGATTGAGAATCCTTTAAGAGACCAGTTACTTAAAATATTTAATTGAAAATTGTAGCGAGCGGTAATACTGGCGAACCGGCTGGTCGCCAAAGGCGGCTAGTAATTAATATATGCAATGATTGAATACAAAACGAATAGGAATCGGGTTTCGAGCTTGGAAACCTCCGGTCCCAAGACTTTACCACTTAGTCACCGCAGGCTTGCTAATCATACGGTATCGGAACTCAGATGCGAAGCAATAATATATAAAATATACTAAAAGAAAGTGATGAAATCATTCAAATCGACCATTAAATTTTGACGAATGACTACGGTTATTTAGTGCTCCCCTTCAGTCTGAAGATTCCGTTTTTGAAATCATGTTTATTTGTCTACATGTTTGTGAATATGTTTACTGAAAAATGTAATGATTTAGACGCATCTTTGTTAATAAGTTACATTAATCTTGAAATTTTTATGAAAAAGTAACGACTATTTTTAATTTAAAAAAAATGATAAAAGCACGTTTTTAAAACTTATTTTACTATTATAGTTTTCAGTTTCCTTATTATCAGTATTCCAGTTGAATCTTTTTCGATAATAAATAAGATTTCCATATTTGCAGTAGCGAAGATTAGGTAGGTATGGAGACACCGAAAGAGATAGGATTTCAGTATAAAGCTTTAAAAAATCGTTTTAAATTTATGACTCTCAACCAAATAGAGTGATCATAGCATCATGCCTTTTGTTCTAAATCTTTTCCCTTGTATTCATCTATGAGATTATATATTAAAAAACTATTTTCCAATACCAAAAGTAGATAACTACTCATATCAATTTTCAATCTTATTCTTTATTGCTAACTTCATTGTCTTTTACGTCTTGCATATTCAATGATGCTTCTTTTACAAAATAAACAATTAAATAAGCCAAAAAGAGTAATGTTTGCATTAATAAACTAGTTTTTCAAAATTTTAATGAAATGGAGTGATGGGATGTATCATGTTCTTCCATATGATATCTTCAGCCAAAATAATTATGTTCATTATATACAAATTTCAGGTATTTTACAATTATAAAACTATCTTGTTTTGGAACTGAATTTTACTTGGAATAAAACTACTGCATTTTTCAAGTTAGCAAAAGAACTTTTCTAAATTTGTTTATTTTTTTAATTAATTTATTTTGATACTTTTTTTCAAAATAGCACACAATGAAATTCCGAAATCATCTTTTTCTTTTCTTGCACATGCACTTTTAGCCATTATCAACCAATTTAGATAAGCATTTCCATTTATTTCGATAACATCGATTGTCTTATATTTAAAAAAAAAATACTTGATATTTTAAATACTTGAGTATTGATCAGGAGACGAAGACAACAAGAGAATAAGGTATCTTATCGGCACTTAAGTAAAATAGGAAATTGAAAAGGGAAGAAAAAAGAAGGTATAAAAAAATACAGAAATCAAAATCAGAGAAAAAAAAAGAAGTTTCAGTTTGAAGAATCTACTGATGAGGAATCACACAATTCTGCCCATGTCACCTATCATGAAAGCCTTGATATCTATATAAATAAGCATGAAAATATACAAAAAGAAACGATTGGGATAAAAACTGAAACAAATAAAGATTTAAATTAATCTATTTTCGTAAAAGAAATCCGTTAATCATTGTGTTAAAAAAGTTGTTAGCAAAAAATTAGGAGGATATAAATAGTTTTAAGATATTATTTTTAAGGAGAAATGAGAAAAGAAATTTCATTTTCTTACAAGAAACTGACTTTTCCATCATTGATGAACAAGACGTAATTTCAAAGCTGCATCCATCAAATAAAATTTGCGACACTTGTTCTTATTGTATATAACCCGCCGCCACTGAACGAAGCAGTATCGACAGTATTTAACTGTAGCTGACTGCTGTCTTTATCATAATCCATCCATAAGAATGTCTAATTCACCAAATTAGTATAATCTTCGAAATGGATTACCTCCAACCTCAAAGTGGTCAATCTCTGACTTTCTACCACATCTTCTCTTGCACTGTTTGCGACACTAGTTGGGTAAGAACATTTTTTTTTCCATTTTATTTATATTTTATGAATATAACATAAAATAAATGTTGTAATTCAACATAAACATTATATAAATATTATACTGTCTTTGTCATTTTTTCATAACATTTTCGAAAATTAAGTATGAATTTTCATTTTCTAAAGGCATTTTGCATCCTTTCCTCACATGAGAGAGGGATGAGTTATTTTTCTTGCTAATTTTACAGAATTATTAATTTAAAATTTTAATTATTGCCGTTAAATTTATTTGAATATGTTAAAATATTTTAAGATATTAGGATGAAAATTTCAATTTTGGTCTGGTGTAAAGTACTTTGTGAGAGATATGTTTATGCTAAAAGTGTCCCATTTCTCTCTAATTTCTCCTACATGTGAAAAATTCCTTAGTTTATCGAATGATTTTGTAGTGCTTTAATTTTCAATTTATTCTCCAGAGTACAGTTCAATCCTGATTCCCAAAAAAACAGTTTTGTTAATTCTTCAGCATAGCAGTTGACTTTTAACACAGATAATTTTGTTTTTTCACATCAGTGGCAGCTTTAACAAAAAACAAACATCGCTTAATGAACATTTTCACATCAAAATCACCTCTTTTTCTTCCGTTTTGATAGCTTATCGTTCCATTAATTTAATTTAATTAAAATTAAAGATACGTGTTTTCTATTGGATTCTCTAACGCAAAGCAAATACAGGAAGCTACTTATCATTTTTCTACCAATGTTTTTAAGTAACTTGAAAATGTATTTTTTCCCTTTAAAACGCTTACTTCTTAAAGCAAAAATGCTGTCTTGAGATATTCAGGAAAATCTTTCATCTGAAATATATTTACAAATATTGCGAGGATTTCAAAAATAAAACTTCTTTTTGCTATATCTCAATGGGGATAATTTCAGCATAACTTAGTACGGAACATTTAGGAATCAATCAATGTGCTAACATGAGGAAATCAATTAATGAGCATTTTGCAGGTATTCAGTAGATTGCAAGGATTGTTTACTTTAAGTGTAAAAAATAAATTTTTGCAATGAAAGATGGAGAGTTAAATACAAAATAATTTGAATTTAAAATTTGGAATACGCGCGTCCGTTCTGGTTTATTAAAGATCTGATTTTGTGTGTAAGTTGAAAAGCAGAATCAAGCATAACAGTTTGGACAGAATAATATTTCTTTTATTTATAAAATGTCTTTAAAAAATCCTTCTTAATAGGTCAGAATTTAATGTATGTAAGTGGTATTTTCTTTCCTGCCTGTGGGATTAATTCCACGAAATGCTTTTTCACCTGTTTTGGATTAGGAAAAAGTACAAGCTACTTTTTCCGCGTGTTTCTAAAAGTATGTCTATCTTTTAGCATAACAATCGTGTATATTATGGATAAAACAAGGAAGACGTCCCATCATGCATTTCTCCAGTCACTTTGAAATGCTATCGAAATAACCAAAGATACAGAGGAAAATTTCACTGCATAAATTTTTGCATTTTTCTTTTTATATATAATCATGAAAGTATTAGCCCAATTTATCAACTTCCTACAATGCGTTATTGTATTCCATTACATTTGGATTTCAATTCCATTTCGTTTTTTTTTATCTTTTTATCCCATATTATATTTTTAATACCAAAATTTCTTGAATCTTCTTCATGAAGACCTTTAAATAGTAAATCTCTATGAGACCGAAAATATTAAAATGATAAAGCATTAAATCAGCTGACCAATTAGAATAAAAATTTAATCATAAAACTCGAATGGGGAGAAAAGAGATTTTTTTCTCAAAATTGTAATAACTAATATAAAAGTATCAGTTTTAATTGATTTTTATAATTCCAGTGTTTTATAAACTGATGTCTTGTATTACTTTCCAAACAATAGGATATTAGAACCAAATTTTAATGAAAAAAATTCAGCAAATTCTTTAATATTAATCTGAGAAAAATCGTTTTTCATTCATTGGAGTAGTAAAATGCTGTTTAAAGACCCACGTTTTTATATTGAGTTAAGTATCCCAGTATAATTATAGGCAAAGCAATTTTTATAAGTCTCAATGAAATTGAATATCTGGCTCCAAAGAATCATTTTTTTTTAATTCCTTAAAATTTAAATGTACAAATTATGAAAGAATTCACCAAATTGTGAATCTGAGTTTCCTTGTAGAGTTGGTGAAGGTTACATTCATATCAATTGAAATTGAACCCAGAACAATCTGTGTGAAAGGAATATTTTTTAAGAAGGAAATTCATTTCCAAGACAAAAACTTATGTATGAATTATTATACATGAACTCTGTTATAAGAAATTGCTTATCTGATCGATTCTTTCCGTGTAATTTTTATATCTAAATATTTCCGATAAGTATTATACTTAACCTTTCAGCACACATGCACACTTTTTTAACTCTAGTACATTCGAGAGGTCATTATAACCCCGAATTACCAGGCATTTTCTTCTTTTTTTACTGATCTTTTTTTTTAAAAAAAAAGATTTGGCCACAGTATATGAATATTTTTCATGCAAACATGTTCTGTTTAAGATACAAATGCGATTTTAAATAATAAAGACCAAAATTTAATATTTTTCAATAATTTTTCTGCATTTATTCAGTTTTCCCCCATTAATATAAAACTTATAATATTTAAAATAAGTAATATTTTGTGTATAAAAATATTGTGAAAATAAAAAAAAATATCCATATTTTTATTATAGTTTACATTTGAATTGTTTTAAAGAAAAAGACAAGCGTACAGTAAAAGTTCATAACTTTCGTATTTCATTTACATACACATACTAAAAAAACTTTATCATTCATAATAAAATGAAATTTTAACATAAATTTCAAGACAATTTACTCATATTACTAGAGAAAGCATTTTATATAAGAATTTGCTAATTTTTTCACGAGCCGGAAAAATTTTCAGTTCAATTTTCTAGAGTATTCAGTATCTGTATTTTGTCCCAATTCTGCATTATGATTACTTTCCAAAATTTCATCAGAATCCGATGAATATCAGATATCATCATTTTTAGTACCAGTAGTTTTTAGTATTAGTAGTATGATTTTAGTATCAGCACTTGCGAGATCTCTGAATCTCTGCTGCTCATATTTGCAAGTTGTAATTAGCCATAATATTAAGAAATATCTGAAAGGCTAGGAGAAGCTGAAAAGCTAGAATTGGGGTCATTTTGACCCCAATCCTCTTGTAAAATGAGTATACGTTGTTTCATTGATTTCTACTTTTTTAAACTTTTCCTTTTAGCTTGAAGCATATATTTCACGGGAAAGCTAGAAAGCCTCAAGTTTTAAATTTTTGAAGCATGAGGTCGAAAAAAATCACTTTGCCATATCTTGACTCATCTGTATAGAAGAAAATTTTCTTTATGAAAAAAAATACAATGCAGGAAAGTTATCCTTTTATAACTTTATTATCATTTTTTAGGCAGAACCACATCAATCAATTAATTAGTATTATTAAACTCGCGGTTTAATTTCAAATTATTTTATTCGCAAATGTTTAAAATTTCTATAAGTTTTCTTAAAAGCAATGGATTGATTTATAAAATTTCATAATAGAATATTCATTGAATTTAGTGCTATATCTATCTGCCTGTAATTAATATCATCTTAATTTATATTGATGATTTAAATTTAAAAATAAACAAACCTCAGCATTTTTTTTACCGGTAAAACATGAGACTCTGAGTATATGTGAAAATAAGAAAAAAATTTTACTAATTCAAATTTTGGTGGTATAGGGGAAGAAGGAAAACTTAATTTTAAAAAAAAATTTTATGTTCATTTTTACAAATGCGAAAATATTTTCATACAGTTTTCAATCTTATTTAATAAAGCCTCGTAATTGTAAGTACATGATTAGGAACAGAATTTCGGGAAATAAAAGTTTATATTACTTCTTTTATATATTTATATATGTGCTTTGTTTAATTTATATGCCAAGATTTCTAAGTTCTTGCGCATTAACAAGCTGTTTAACTGTTTTGATTCAAAATTTTCATCTTTCTATTTCATAATTTTCCTCTTCATGGTCGCAACTGAAACTACTTTAAAGGCAGTTTCAGATAAAAGTATTATTATGTTTATCTTTTTGGCTAAAAAGGAGAGTTACTGCAGCTAAATTTAACTGTTTCAACGTTCTATATTTTATTAAAAACTTTGGGCAAGATGAAATGAACGCATTATTATTTTTCAATAAAACAATCTTTATGGAATATGTTAATGCAATTAAGGGCATAAATTAAAGCCAGAGTGAGTGAAAAATTTCAGTTTCCGATATTTAATAAGTTTAATTGATAGATCCCACTGTGGGGAATTTGATGCAGAAACAATCACTGAGATTTTATAGGAAATCTAACCAATAATAAAATAAAATTTGGTAATCTGCAATTAGTGAATTTGGAAGTTTATTTTTTCCTACTCAAATTTTTATCCCTGCCCTGAAGTGCAAATTTATTTCATTCGTAATGTAAATTTCAGAATTACAATAATCATAATGTAAATTTAAATTTAATACAGTTTTCCTATCTATTAAAATTATGTGCTCAAAAAGTAATATCTGTTTAATTTGTACATATGAATTCCGATTTTTTTGTAGGTGCAATGACATAATAGAAAGAAATTTTGTCTTTGGTATTATAAAATGCATGAAATCTTATATACATCCATCAACGGAAAGGAGTACTAAATAGCCATTCATTTACAAATATTTCCTTAGCATATGAAATGCCATTTACGGTTCATGAAAAAATTATATACATTTTTAATTAATGAATTATGTCTAAATACAATCCATCAGCTATAACTTTTCAGCAGATGCAATATTTATTGTTACTTTTACCTAAACAAAATTTTCCTGTATTATATTATTCATTGCTTTGAATAATATAATTCAGAAAATGAACTGAAATTGCATATAGACTTATTAACTTAACACGGAAAGAAATACGATAATATTCTTAAAAAATAATAAAGAGAAGTCTAAAACCTGCAGATTCATTAAAATCTAAAACTGAAACTTTTTGACTATTACTATTCTTTCTCTGTATATAATTCGTAAACTTGAAATGAAAAAAAAAATGCTAGAAGTTATTAGTGCTTTAGCTATTGTCAGAAGTTAAGAAAAAAAGGAATTATAGATTTTTTTTTTCATTAATAGACCTCTTGACCCTGAACTTCATAGACATTTTTTTTTCTTCAAGACATGGCTGAAGAATCATACTTCAATGAAAAGTTCTATGAAGAGGAAAAAAGAATCTTCTCGAAAAGAAATTGCTTTGTTTCTTCCTCGTAAGCTATCTTTTTTCGCTCGGCAAGAAAAATATTGGCTGTTCCATTTCTTTTTGTCTTCTTTTTTAAAAATATGTATCAACAAAAGAAATTGAATTGCCGATATAGACAAGATCATAAAATAACGTGTTAGGTTTGCAGATCGATTTCAAAAATGGGACCAGCGTAAATAAATTTTACCTATATATTATTCCAACATACAATTTTGATCTGTTCATATAAAAAATGCATTCATGTCAAATAAAATGTTGTCTTTAGAAAAGTTTAGAAATTATAATTTCTCTGCAGTTTTTATTTTGGCGTCTGTGATGGTTCAATGCATTTTCTGTAATGAGAACAGAAAAGTAGAATAATCTGCAATCTTCGCAAGGTTGAATTATTGCTTAGAGAAATCTACCATTGAATTAATTGTGTGGAAAAATCTGCAAATCCACAATCGAATGGAAAACAATTAATATTTCTTTAATAATGGTTATTGAGTCCTTCTTTCTGTGACTTTTGGTTGTGGGATCATTTAAAAAATTGAAGAAGTTGATAATCTACGATTTAAGTTGATATTACAGAGGGGTAATAAAGTTTTTTTCTGATGCCAAAAATATTACAAAAGAAACATTTAATATATTGCTGTAACATCTTATTATGAAATAGTCATAAATTTGTAAAGAAAGTTTGAATATTCTTTATCTACTTTATTGACTTTAAGATATATATTTTAAACTGTAATTTGTTTCATAGAGCTTTATAATAAAAAATACTTTTTGCTTTAAAAAATTTCACATATTTTTTTGAGAACAGAAACTCATAGTATTTGACATTTTCATGAAATTAATAACCCCTTTCGATTGATTGGTTGGTTAAATCAGGTTTAATGGCTCAAGAGCCAAAGGTAGGCTATACATCGTCAATTATATGGTTTGAGATGATATCACGTGAGGAATTTAAAAGTATATTAAAGATCAGGTCAGTAAAACAGCAACAATCAAAACTTGAGAGATTAGTTAAGTAAAACAAGTTTATAATCGAAAAACATCTATATAAAATGATAAAGTCCAATATCTTATAGATACCTGGGTACCTCGGGATTGGGACACCCGTACTCACCTATAGTAGGTGAGCCCCTGAGGGGCATAACCCCTTTCTAATTGTATTAATTGGTGTTAACATTTCTTTTTTTGTGAAACATTTTATGATATCATCTTCATCACTCATTTTAGTGTCTTCATTACCTTTTTTAACATTATACAATATATTATGCTCTAGGGTATTCAGTAATTACAATGCATTCATCAATGTATAGAAAATTTGACTCTTGTCTTCTTTAACACTACCCAGGAATTTGAAGCTCTGCCATTTTTCAAAGACAGTTAATGTAGCGGATATTTCTGAAAACGGCAAAGCAAATCAAGAAACTATAAAAAGAAAATGAAAGTTTCCAAAATAAGGATTAATAATATTAAATTATTCTTCTTAAACATAATTATATAGAAATTATCTTTCTTAAAATTGTCTTAATTTAATAGTCGCTCAAATTTAAGGGTTTCTCGAAAATTTCGTTAGATACAAAAGTTTATTAAATGGTAGTTTTTTAAATGGAGATTCTACTACAATTTATATCCCGTGAACACATTCCAGAGGACCTTTTTATATGCACTATAACATAATATATCACTTTTATAGTTGTATTGCTATAATAATCCTCTCAATAATTAAAGAAGTAAATATATAAACCAAAAAAAAAGAATAAATATATTTCAACTTCAATTTAATATCGAACAGTGTAAATATAAAAATTCAAGTTCGGCATTGTTTCATTGGAAAATAATTGATCAATAGAGATATTCTAAAAATATAAACAATGTTTATTTGTTCAAAATCTCCACTTTCAGCTATCTCAATGAAAGATTTGCTGACAAGAACGTACTTTAAAAATCAATAAATTCAACATCCAATTTCTGTTTACTTCCTTTTTGTTTCCATTCCTCCGTATCTATTTAGCAGTAATATGCGAAAAAACAAAGGCTGTATTTTTTTTATTTCATTTTTTAAGATAAAATGTAAGTAATGGAGGTTTGGAGTACCAAAAAAATGTATATTAAAGTAAAAGAAATATTAGATAGTTTTTATTTTGAATTCAAATGTAGAAACATGGTTTAATTTGTATTCAAAATGCATTCTGTTTTTACTTTGCTTCTTAGGAAGTATGTTTGTAAAAAGTATTGAAAATGTCAAAAAAGGGGGAAGAAAAAAAACCACAAAAGATTTTAATAGGTTTCGAACTTCAAGAATACTGAAAAAACATTTTTAGAATTACGCTGGCTGATTTGCCACTTGCTCCTGCTTTTATTGCTAAGAAAAATTTTTTTAACCTATTGTGCGAAATTTACTATTAGAAAATAGGAAAAGGATTGAATTGCAAGATTTTGTAAAGAAACCTTTTTTGTAGTATATTTTCGGAAGTGATCGTCGAGAAACGGCAGATTTTTGGTTAAATTTTAATTTAAAAAAATCCCTTGGAGATGAATATTCCCATATTCCAAACTATATATGTATCAAGCCTAGGAATTCTATGTCGAACACACACACACACACACACACCTTTGTTGTAAATAAGGATAATATGAAACAAAATATGGTATTCTTGTTTGAGATGGCCTTTGTGATTTGGAGCTCAGATAACGAGGACGACATCTGATCCGGCAGTCTCTTCTACAAGATACTGTGTCATACCAACCGGTGGATGTTAAGTCCTTGGCTTCAATTTTAACGTGCATTGTCCCTATACAGAATGGATTTCTAATCTTTTTTTTTTTTCCTTTCGAAGCTGGAACCCACCGATATTGAGTTCAAAGCATTGCAAGATAACTACAATTGCATATTAAATGGAATTTGTAGATAAACATTTTTTCCTAATTTGCACCATCTTTTTTTATTCCTGAAGAAGGAAAAGTGGCTTTAAATAATGGATTATGTGTTGTATTTCATCTGTATAGTTAAATATAAATTGATTGAATTATTTTTTTAAATAATTAAAATATGAGATAAATAAAAACAACAGTAACAAAATTTATGGCTAAAAGAGAGAAAACAAGTAATATATATATATATAAAAAAAATTTAAGTCAATTCCTACTTTCGCAAGAATTAAACTCGCTTGAAAAATACGTATAATCCTTGCATTTTACCGATTCAGCCACTGTTTGTTGATTTTAGTTTTCATTGCTAAAACTTTCAAATTGCTAAAACTATATTTAAAGTATGAAAAATTAATTAAATTTCATAATTAATAAATTAATATTTGAAAAAACTGTATTAACATCAAGTGTCATCCACTACAAGTTTAAAAAAAATATATTTGAACTTGAGTGGATGTATAAAAAGTATTTTATTAACGATTGAAAATTTGAACAAGATATATAAGTATATATAGAGACAGTGTGAACTAATAGTAGGAATTGGAAAAAGGGGATAATAAAGCTCTCTAATAATAAACTTAGCTACAAAACTCGAAACCTACTGTCATCTTAGGGTTTTTTTTCTAGTTAATTATTTCAAATTATATTCAAGTAGGCGCAATTTGCTAAGCAGAACTGATCATTATCCTATTCATCGCGCAGTAAACAAATTACGACAGTAGAATTAATTGTTTTTTAAAAGCTAAGCAATTGAACTATGTAATAAGGAAATAACGTAAATGAATTTCGTAAGTTATTAGATATTTAATTTTAACTATAGTACCAATTCACCCTTTTTTCAATGGAGCCATCGTTTTAAGATCCTATCTCCAAATTCTGTGATGGTCTTGCAACTAATTATTAGAAAAAAAATACTGTTTTGGTGCTAAAGCATTTGGTTTAAGCAACAGATGGCAGCACGAGTTTCAATACCCTTCCTTACTGAATGTATGCAGAATGATCGGTGAAGTCCTTTTAAAAACTTTAAATTCAAAATGACATCTCGTATAGCCAAGGAAATAACGTGTACCTGCGGTAAAATGATTATGTTGAATTGATGGAGACTTGTTTCAATGTCCCTAACAACAAAGTAAGGAAGTTACAAAATTTAATAAAAAAAATAAAGAATATTGATTGCGAAATGCAATTAGAAAAATGTACGCTATACCATAATAAAATAGCAGGAAAAACTTTCATAGAATTCTGCAAAGTCGGTGGTGATATTTACGAATAAAATTATGAACTTTCAAGATGTGAAAAAGGGTTCATCCTAAATTGAAAAACGTATTCCCTCTATACAGTTTAAGAAATGGCAAAGCGAAATTTAAATTACGAAGACTTTAGACAAAAATAAAAGAAATCTGAAAAATGCACTCGGATGCAGGGATTAGAGGATACGGTTTTGAGAATAGAATAAAATTTCATTTTTCTTGTCAAAAATTGCATAATATTAATTACATTACATTTTTAATAAGACACGGAAACTAATCTCAATGTGTCATAAAACATTTTGGAAAATCAACGGTTAAAACCATTGAAGACGCTATCACACAATTATACATGAAAAAGTTTATGAACACTTAAAAAAATGCTAAAATTAGTAAATATTTTAATATATATAGTAACATACCAATTGTTTCGATAAGTTTGAGCTATATCATCAGCTTTGAAGCATTTATAGAATTTATTGTGGTTTATTATTTCGCTTTAAGTAATCCGTTATTCTGTTATTACAGCTTTAATTCAACTTTCTTCTTCATGCCGTGTTTTTGGCGTTCAACATCAATCTCTTCCCATATACTTTCTAATTTCGAGTAAAAAAGAGAGAGATAATTTTAGAATTGGTTATAGAGATAGTTTGAGCTTAGAAATGTTATCACGATGAAGAAAAGGCTTTTTAAAACTTAATTTCCAGAATTTTAAAATATTTGAATAAATAAAAAATTTTATTTTAAAAATATTGCATTACCATGTTCTAGTGCTGATATTTATTCATGTTTCGAATATTATGTTTACAGTTCCAAGAATATTGTTACAAAACTGTAATGTTGCTTCCTAGCACGGTAGTTCAATCACTGGAAAGACCGTTTTATGATCAGCTCTGTTGGGTGTAGATCGAGTGCCGCGTCAGTGATCTCAGAGCTTAAAGAAAACCTTGGCAATCAGTTGGCGACAAAATAGATATTACTGTAAACTTTGAGAATTTTAGCGAATCGGCCAATAGCAATTGAGATATGCTTGATTGGTCCAGTACCTTCTCCGTCCGCCTTTCGGGAACTATAAAAGGCCAGCAATCTCACGTTGGAGTGAGTCGCGTCGTGTATCGAGTCGTCGAGAGGGCAGTGAAGAATAAGCGTTGTGTGGAACTGAAGCAATTGCTGAACTGAGCTCTGTGCCTAGTCCTGGTGTCTATTGTGGAAACAGTATCGTGTAGTGTGTTGAATAGCCAGTCGTGTAGTACTGTGTAGGTAGGTGGATAGAGAGAAAGCGAAGAGACAGAGAATTGCAAACGTTTGGAGAGAATGTAAGATGAAACTACGTAGATTCCCTCCTTCTGATGAATTATGTCTGACCGCTTTGTATGCTGTGGTTGTTAATACTACCGATTAATACTTGTGGGCTACTGTTTGTTGTAGTGTATTGCTGTGTGTTTCCTGGGTTCATCTCGGCTATATATATATTCTTCGTCTTTGTGTTAATGTTCTCGTGTTTAATAAACGTTGCTGTTGTTTTCTACCGAGGCCTGTTGATTATGTTTATTTCATCGACCGACACATCGCAAAAGAACCTCGACGGGAAGAATTCCGTAACAATATTTGACTTTTTTTCTTTCCCATCCCAGTGCAGATATGAAGAATTAAAAGCCTAAATTTCCTATAAACAGAAACTAAGATTAAAAAATGCGGGTAAACGTTTTCATTGATTTGGCGATTTCATTTTGGCTCCAACTTTATATTCCTTCCCTCTACAGATTTTTGTTTCGTTTTATGGAGCATTCAAATGAGCAGTGTGACGTCCATGATGTCCACGTATTTATATTAGCAAAAAATACTGAATAACATTATTATAATACCTTCCTGAGACTGACTGGTTTCCAGATCATCGAACAACATCTTGGTATATCGTACAAAATCTTGTGCTAGTAGGGATCGTACTTTTATTTGATATTTGTAATTCTTTTTTTTAATACTTAAGCAAGAATTGTTCTAAAGTTTTTGGAATACTAATTTTCTGACTAAATTTATGATAAAATTAACTTTATTGAAGAAATATTTTTCTACCTTGTATTATAATTCTGTATTGTAGAATACTAAAAACATTCAAAGAATTAATTTTCAAAAAATAGAAATATTTTGGACTCATAATTTATATTTGCATGATATTAAAGATAATGTTTTTAATTATACTAAGAATATGTTTCATTTTAAAAGTTAAATAAAATGGTTTTGAATATAAAAGTAACTAATACAAAAACGCGAAAGAATGTAGTCTTCACTTTAAAATATATAATACAGTGGAATTCTAATTATAAAAATTAAAGAGATCCAACCAATTCGGCTGTGGGTCAATTTAGATGATTGTACAAAACTAAGAAATGAAGTGTAAAACAACAAAGATATAGAGAAAGTAAATTTAATTCATGAAATTAAATACAAAAAACAATATATCAGTACTGCATGCATAAAAGGGAACCATAAATTAAATTATTAATTCATATGTATTACACATCAAAAATATATATTGTTGCGGAAATTCCGGTGTTCTTTTCCGATTTGTTGGTATATGAAGAAGAACAATTAACAGGCCTCAGTAGCGAACGACGACTTTTATTTAACACGATGACACTAATACAACGACAGCAAATATACAGCCGAGACTAACAGAGGCAACAAACAGCAGCACACTACAATAAACAGTAGCCCACAGGTAGTAATGCGTAGTAATACAAACCACAGCACAGAATTCAGAAGGAGGAGGGAATCTTCGTAGCTTCACACTACGGTCTCTCAAAACGCCTGCAATTCTCCATTGTCTACTCGCTTTAACTATATCCTATTGCTGACTCACTACTACACGACTGGATATTCCTCACATGTATCGATGCTGCTTCTACAATAAGCACCAGGACTCGGCACACAGCTCAATTCAGCAATCACTTGAGCTCCACTCCACACTTGCTCTTCACTGGACTGATTCAAATATTCCGCCGTTGCTTCGCTGTCCTCTCGACGATTCTATACACGACTAACTTCGGTTGGAGATGGCCAGTTTTTTAAAGTTCCCGGAGCAGGGAAGAGAAGGTTCTGGAACAATTAGGCATATCTTGATTCCTATTGGCTCAATCTCTAAACTTCTAGAAATTTCCAGTATCATCTATTTGTCACCAAATCATCAGATGGTAGCCAAGTTTATCGCTAAGCTCAGGGATCACTGATTCGGCACACGATCAGCATCTAACAGAGCTGATCGTAAACCGATTTTTCCAGTAATTGAGCTAACCATGCTGGGAAGCACATTACAGATTTGTAACAATATGTTATTCGTTTCCTTTTGAATTGAAAACAATGAGTCGTTTTGAAGAATCATCTCGTTTCGATGCGGTCAGGCTACTATTTAGTAGACAATTTTAATCAATTTCGTTTTGCATTTTTATTTCCCAAAATCGATTGACTAAAATGCAGAATTGTATAATTTAACTTTGTATAACTGAAATTTTATTGTAGAGAAAATCTCATCGATGCTTCTATCTGAAAATATTTTGTTGCCCGAAATCATTATTGGCGCGCTCTACATTTACTCATTATCATTTCCTTGCTGAATTATAGATGAAAATGAATTATTTATATAGTCTTATATGATATTACTTGATATTTATATTACAAACCATTTCAATGTCCACATATAATAATTCTATTAATTTACTTTGAAATTGATTCATCATGACTCATGAATAGATCATTCTGTACACATCTGAAAAAATAGAAAGGAAAGAAAAGAAAAGAAAATTCTATCTGATATGGAGTACTATTCAACGAATACATTGTTTTCTACGTGGAAGTTAGTTATAATTATTAGTTACGAGTATGTTTATTTCTATAAGCAATATCTTCATATGTCAGATATTCAACAGTTTTGGCACAGGAAATAAATTAGTTTCTATCATTACTTTTTATTATTAAAAATTTGGAAAAGAAATTCGTTTTTTATTATTTATGGAAAACTTTTTAACACCCCTGATGTTTTTTTTTTCATTTTTAAGAAGTTGAGTTATAATGGTTTAAGATATTAAAAAAAGCTTACAAATTATTAAAAAGTAACTTATAAACTCTTAGTCAAAATAAAATAAAACCCTGAAAGAGCAAGATATTGTACTACATCCCCCTACTGTTGTTCTATATTCTAAAAGCCGTACTCCATCTTGGAAATATGGTAATAATATTGATAATCATTTTATGCTGTTAGGAATGATTTTTAAAAAATATTCAACATTTTGAATAGGACTTTATTCTAACTGTCGAGCATTTTTTGAAAATTTCTGAAACATACAAATTTTTGCTGTATCTACTATACAACCCAAAATGCAACCATTTAGATTATAACCCTCTGTACAATAATCTCTCCCATTAGAAATTCTCAAATGAAATGAAAATTAATGCTGGTTCTGTAGAGCTCATTTTAAGTTCAGCTGCTGTAAGATTTCTATTTCTTTTGTTTACTCGCTCTCTTGCGTCTTCTGCCTTGCTGCGTCATACATTTTCTTAACCCCATGCGTCTCATTTGGTTGCGAAAGTATTAAAAGAGAGAGAAATGAATGTGTAAACAGGAAAAGTTGCACTTTTAGATGAGGTGGTCGCTAACATTATTTTTATGTTTCTTCTTTCTAGCAGATAGAAACTTCCGAATTCGTAAATTAGAGATTCATAAAAACATGAATTTTCCTGAGTTTCTGGCAATTTCCTTCAAGTTTTCTACCTCATAAATTATCAGTAACATTGTTGGTATTATTTCTTATTTCCAAAGACAAAGAGTATAAAAATGTAAGGGAAATTCGAAATTTTAATCTGAAATATCATGACAGGGTAATGTTTTAAAATCTATTAGAATGTGCTTATATTAATTTCTTCATTTAATATTTAATTTCTTAGTTAAATTCTTAATTACTTTATATAAATATATAAACACATAGGAAAAAGATACATTTAATATTGGCTCAAAGCGCATAAATATTTTTACTGGTATTCAGTATTGCTTCTCATTGCAGTCACCTTTATGACAGGAAAGAGAGTTTTATAGAAAATTTATAACGGATGCTGGATGGATGCAGAATTAATGATCCCAATCTTCATGATCACTTGGCGACGCATTTGATGAATTTGTCGGCTAAAACAGAAGTTCCTCGAACTGTTGCAATTTTTGTGAAATATAGAATAGGAGCGAAGTTACGATATCTTTCTGGAACCATCTTCGCCCTTTTAGTCAACTATAAAAATCCGAGAAACGCCGAGTGTCAGTCAACTGAGTTTAGCGATTAGGTGAGCGAGTTCCCTCTAAGTGCTTTCTACACTTATGGTTATTTATTACCAATTTGCTGATTGTTTCTTGCTATTTATAGCAAATGCTGTTCTTTTATATACTTCGTCTGCATTTTTCTACTGTGAATACATGCTTTCATGTGAATTTATGCGTCTTTATATATTATTGAGCCTGGTGGATTTTTCATCCTACAATGCATTACTGATTTTGAAGATTTTTTATAACAATATAAACACAGCAACTAAACAATGTCTATTATATATACTTTTACTTCATAGGGTCGTTAAAAAACTTTTTGTGCAATAATAAACTTTGAAATTGCCGAAACATTAACATTTCGTTTAATTTTTAAATAAAAATATCAAAATATATTTAGTTAATGATGCCCTACTAATAAAAAATCAATTCTTTTACTATATGTTTAAGCTGCTGTTCTACATTTTGAACGATTTTTTAGTATTATACTTGTAATAATTTACATGCAGCATCTAGAAAGAGAATCTCATTCTGAAAATAATTAGCACAATAAGATTTTCTTTCTCTTGAATGCCAACATATTTACTTTTTCTGTACTACTCAAAAGAATTATTTTTTTGTTTTAATTTAATTGCAAAACCCGACAGTTTCCATTCATTTTGAAAAACAGTAGCCTAAAATTTTGGAGCACCACCTTTCAACTTTCCCCTATACATTCATGTCTAAAACTTATTTGTGAATTGAACAACAAAAATGAATTCTTCACATTTATATAATATGCCCGTGTTCGTCCGAAATCGTCCGACCTCTCATAAAGTAATAACATGCAATGCAAAATGATTATGTGCCTTTTTTATACATTGAAATTTCTTTATTAGCGTTCATAAAAAATAAACTATGCGCTTCGAAAATAATTGGACTAAGACTTAATTTTTTTCTAAATTTTTATTATTGTTATATTATTAACTTCAATTTACGTCTTCCTTTGATCTCTACACATTTCCAAACAAACCATTTCCTAAAAGCCCTTTCATTTTTACTTTCCTAGTTTTCCTTGAAGCGAGAAATAATGTGTGTCAATTTCCTTTGAATATTGTTACAAACCTGCAATTCGGCTTCCCAGCATAGTTGGTTCCATCAATGGAAAGAATGTTTTACAGTCATCGGTATGGGACAGAGTCTGGGCGTCGTGTCGGGGATCCCAGAGTTTGGCGACTAACTTGGCGACCATTTGGCGACTTAGCGACCAATTTGGTGACTTTGGCGCCAAAATAGATAATACCCGAAACTTCGAGAATTTTCCCGATCCGTCCAGTAGGAACCGAGATACGCCTCGAACGTTCCTGATTGGTTGAGAGGCTTCTAGCCCCGCCTCCTGAGATCTATAAAAGGGGGCTGCAGCTGACAGAGAAGTGAAGTCAGTAATCCGAGTCAGAGTCGGAGAAGTAGAAGACTGAGTAGTCGGAAGCGACTGAGTCAAGCTAGTGCTGAACTGAGCTGTGCGCTACTGTCTGCAGTAGATTCTGGTTGTATGCTGCTGTGTGTGCTGTTGTATGCTACACGTCTCGGGTGGAGATAATCGTCTTCTGTGCTGTATATAGTTGTCGCTTTTGTGCTGTCCTGTGTGTCTTCGTGTAAATAAACGTCGTTGTTTTTATTCTACTTCTGCCTGCTGATTGAGCGTTCTTTACACCATATCACTTCCACTATCCAAACGAACCCCGGCAGAAAATTACGTAACAATATTATAATTGTTATAACAAATCTCATAAGTTGTAATGTGTTATAACTCGCGAGATTTAATTAATTTGTTTATGATTCATGTATTTAGGCTTTCTGCTTTAAATATTAATATGCACTCTTAAAGATCAAACTTCATCTGAAAGATTCACTTTTGAAGGACTCTAAGAGAGTATTGTTTAATATTTTTTTAAATTCCAATTTACCTACTTATTGAAGAAGCAATGGAAGAAAATTGTACCGACATAATTAATAAGAAATGAAAACAAGACGAAATTATAAAGGAAAAAGATTTTCGCTCCATTTTCTCTATGAAGAAAATATTCACAGAATGCCCCAGCCCTAATCGCTATGCTGATTTGGCTAATTTTTGTTTCATCTGAATATTCCTGATCTCTATCTGCATCATAAGTAGTTGGATACTCTATTTCACTTCTCATTTTTTAGAGATAATACAAAATTAATATTTTTTTCATAACCTCCATTTCAGCTATTGGACAGCTTTATACAATTTTATTCACTAATATATTTAACTTAATTGCGTATGTAAGTAACTAATCAAAATTCTCTTAATGTTTAAGTATGTATTGATATCATATACGAGCAGCTAGTTGCCAAAAGTAGCAAAGGTTATAATAAAAATCCTCCAATCTTTATTTATAAGTTATAAATACAATTGATTTACTGTAAAACAAAAAAAGTCAGATTATTCATTATGACTCATAGGATATTCCAAGAAACTTCGAATTTCTAGAATTTTATGGAGAGAAAATCTAAATTGATTTTGAATTTCAAGCTGAATAATAATTATTTTATACAAGAAAGTGTCCACGCTACATAGCGCAATGATAACAAATTTGAAATACTAGTTCTATAAAGAATTTGCATAGAGAAAAATTGAGAATTAAGTTATATTAGAAAACTCTAAAAGAAATTAGAGCTGTTCAGTATATTATTTTTTCCCTTCTTTTGTGACTTTTAACAAAACTACACCTTCTTTTCAAACTTAATCTCCGTTAACATTACTAACTCTTATTTAATTTGCCATGTAAATATTTTTTCTTTTTTGTCTCATTATTTTTTCTTTCAAAGGCTTTCTTCTACGGAAGATGATCAATTTCTAGAAAGTGGCGCCTTTCTCTTTCTTTTATTTTTAAAGGTGACAATACTCGCGAAGAATTAATGCATTATAAAATAAGGAACATGCTTCTGGTTTGAAGATTTAGTAGGAAAGTTTGAAATCGATTAATCAAATAGTCGAGATTAAGGCTTGATTTATTATGCATTGTGTCAAAAACAAAGATTTTAAGATAAAAGTATTTCCTTTATTGAAAGGTTAGATTTTTATTTTTCGCTTGTTTTACAATGTAATCATTAAACCTGATGAATGATTTTTGCATTCTTTAAAGAAGTCAGAAATAAAAACAATTTTTTGTAGAAATGTTGGCAACACATCAACAACACAAAATCTTTTTCTGTCATTTATTAGAAACTTCACTTGAAAGTACTTTAATCGTTGAAAAAAATTTTAATCGAAATTTTGAATTTTTTTTTAAATTTTACAATCTCTTTTGTTCGGAATTTCCCTTATTGAATCTATATTTGTTTGTGAGTGAGATTTCTCAAAATCGGCATAATTTAATAATAACATAGGTAATATGACCTAGTTTATCATCAAAATGAATGTTTACTATCATATTTTATATAAACGTTTTAATTATAAATCATCCATAGGTATAAAAACACAAATACTGAGAAAAGTAACTAACAGGTGACTGAAATTTGTTTATGGCGTTTTTCCTAAGAATTATAGATCTCTATCCGTTTATTCTAAAAAATAAATAAATTTATAAAACACATGTAACAAAATATTGAAGAAGCGTACACGAAGCAGCACTTACACAGCAGCAGATCAACAGGAAATCGGTAACAAACAACTGCAGCACTACAAAACACTTAGAGAGAACTCGCAGAAGAATAGCACTTCATAAAAATATTTAATTCACCTTTTTAAGCTTATCAACTCATCCGCTCAACCACTGGCTATATCGAATCCCTTCAGCCCTATTTCTCGTCTTTTTATAGTTTCCGTAACTAAATAAAAAAAATTCTAGAACAATTGGTGGAAATCGATGCCTAATCTCCAAGATTCTCGAATATTATGGGTCCTTCATTTTTATCACCAAAGTCGTCAAGTTTGCCAATAAAACCAAGTGTTCATTGACTCTGCATTCATTCAGAAGACATGAATATATCTGTAAAATCCTCTTCCTTACTAGGAAATTTATAGCGCAAGGATGCACTTTTACAAATTCACAATATTAACTTGTAATAATTGATAACTCACTTGATTTAAGCTGGAATTATTTATTCAGTAGCTTGAAATTTGAATTTATAGACGACTTGGAGTATTTTGATGGTATTTATCTTTGGAACTATATTGTTAAAAATTGTTTAAAGCTAATTTCTCCAATTATTTATGATATTCAGTACCATGGTCAATATCGATTTTTTTTCATGTATAAAATAAATACATTGTATTTGATTATAGGGTTAGAAAGATAAAATGCATTTTTTGGGGGGGAAGGTATGCTTTTTTTTTTTTTCCTTGGTTTGAATTAAACAATTGATTTTGGACTTTGCTAAGTATTTCCTGTTTTAATAATGAAAAATAATTTCTTGCGATTGTTTTTTCATTTAAGCAGAATCGGAAAACTTTGGGTATATTTATTAACCTACTGAAAGTCGTGAATTGATCAAAATTCCGAATATATATTTCTTTATTGTATTTTGCTAATTTTCTTCTAAATAGAATTAGAGCTATGTCAGTAATGTTCAAGTTTTTTTCACAAATCAGATTTCTGTGTATCATTGGGAAAGAAAAAAAAATATCATGCAAAACTTTTAAGGGGCATAAGGATATTTTAATAACTAAAATGCGTTCTTATAGGATTGATAACCTTGCTTCAATTCATTGGATTTTTTTTTTTTCTTAACTAACAAATAATGCTATAATTTTCGATCTTAATTTCACATTGTGCTATCATCAACAAATAAAATAGATGACGATGATATTGTAAACATAAATACTTTTCTCTCTGCATATATTTTTGATGTAATTTATTAAAAATTTCAAATAGGAAAATTACGACTTTGGTTAAAAACTAAAGACCGCGAGTTGAAAGGCTTTTCATTTTTGTTTTCGGCTTGAGGAAATTGTGAATGAAAAGAAATTGATTACTTCAAAGCAGTGCTATAAAAATAAAGATATATTTTAAAATTCTAAAAATTCATGAAGAATAACCAATTTTCAACAATTTAAAAATTTGAGGTCCATTCGACGACGGAATATATCATTCAACTTGTCGCCTTAAGCGACTAGCTTGTTCGTCCAAATTATTAACTTTTTAGACTATTGAGTGTTAATGTGGAATGCATATTTTTAAATCACAATTTTACTTAATAAGACCGGAAAACGTGAATTTAATTGAATAAGTCAAAACAAATTGTAACGCCAGTAAATTAAAAAGTTTAAGTATATGAAAGAAAAGGAAAATGAAAATTGTACTTCAAAATTACTGTCCAAAGAAAGTATTTCTTAAAATTTTCTTTGAACATTGATGAAAGCACGTAATGTTTTGATGAATGAATTAAATTGCATAATATAAAAAAAATTGTTACAGTTTGTATATTACATCAAAAAATTATTAAAAATAGACACATTGTGCAAAAATGAAATTGATATCATAAAAAGATAAATGCTTCAGTTTTAAGATATTATCAAAACCATTTTTGTGAGATATGGTCATCAATTTTCATTGGTAAGTCAGAGCGATTATCCACGACTAAGCCTATCTGATTAAATTTTTTAGAGCTTTTTTCTTCATTTACTTTGCATCCTGTTTCCTCTGAATGAATAGATTTTTTGTTGAGCATTATCCAAATAATTTCTAATAATATATTTCACTACATCTATTAGCGAAGCATTGAATTAAGTGCAGCTAACAAAACGTGCTACTAAAGTGGTTTGTTTACATTTGACCGTTGCCATTCAAAAATATGAAATAAAAGCGATTTTTTGCCACGTATACTATCATTTTATGTATATAGATTATATTCCTTTTATTCGACATTTTATTTCTCACCCATTCATAATATAATGACATGAAAGAAATTACATTTTGTTCACTTTTAAAATTTATATTTAAATATAACAAAAATATCCACGGAGGAATAATTTTGATTTATTCATTTTCATTCAGCAGAAAAACGTTGAAAAATTCCAAACGATTAACGCTAACAGGCTTTTTTTCTCCCACGCAAATCTCATTTGGACACTTATGAAACCTTTCTTCGGACGAAAAAATATCTCAGCAAATCCCGCAGTCCAGGAGATTTAATTTGGCGGAGAGACGCTCAATATTGGCTTCTTCGGCTAAGCGAATACGACAGTAACTGAATGAGTTACTGGCATGTTGAGAGCTGTGTCATATCCTACGTTTTCGTCAATCCGCGGGCTTTTAACACAGGAATCAGTAAGGATACGGGGTTTAAAGATATTTGCAGAAAGGTTCTAATCCCAAATGGAAGCGAGATGTCGCTCAATGCAGAACGTCAAAAGATATTTTATGTTGCATGATGAGTCCAATTAAGAAAAGGATATATCTGATTAAATGATAGTGTTGCTATATATCATAATTTCTTTACCTTTTCTGGAAAAGACCTTATATAACAGAGAAAATTATTTAACTATATACCGTATAATACTATTTTAATTTCTATCCATATAAATTTATATGAAAATTGTTAGTTAATCAAGAAAAGAAAATGTTGGCAAATGTTTTTGAACTCATTCTAATGTTCCCGATTTGATTTAAATCACTTACTGTTTAATTAATTTTTTTTATAAAAATTATCTTCTCTTTTAGTTAAAAAAAAATCTCCACCTGAAATCTCCCCCCACAAAAAATGGGGAACTGAATTTTCTATCTCATAACCGAAGAAATTTATTGAATTATTGTAGCTAATGGGTATTTACTGTTAAATAAGTAGGGTAAATTCTGAGATATTTTTATCGTTATGTAGTCAAAAATGATCTACGTTTACAAGTAATGTCGTACTTGCTCACATAATTGCGAATTCTGTATAAGCAATGATTACATAAAAAATAAGAGCCAATCTGTGTTTAATAAAAATGAAAGTGCCTGTATGTTTTTGCATTATAAGCCAAACCGTTTATCCTACAGCACCAAACGTTAAGGGGTTATACATTTTAGAGGGATTTTAGTTAAATGAGAAACTGAATCTTGGCGGGTTTTTTTTTTATTTTTTATTTTTAATTATTTATTTATTTATTGCAATAACCTCCGAAAATAATACACAAAAATTAATTTTATAGTTTTAAAAAATCGCCATTCCAATGACACCAACTTAATTGTTGAGAGCATTTTTTTAAATGTTTTTTTTTTGAATTATCAAAGTTTAATAATTTTTTAAAAATCTAACTATGGAAATACAGATTACATTTTTGTTCAGAAATTCAAACCATTTTCATTGTTTTGTCAAATATTTAATTGCATGATTTTCTTCTATTCTTGAAAGCTGAATTAGAATTATGTTTAATATCTGTATAGTGTGCCGGAAGAATTAAAAAAATGAAATTTCAATACCATTAAAGTTAAAACATTCTGATTTTTTTTTAATAGCGCAATGATGCCATGAGATTGGTCACCATTAGAACGCAATAAACAGAACTTAAGTAAGACATTTAAAACAATACTGGTATGATGCAAAATATTTTGGCAAAATTATGGACATGTATACCTATACGACTCATCTTAAATCAAATTTAATCAGTAATTTCTGCAAACCACCTGATCGCCTGGGACGACTCATTATAAATATTCCTAATTATGCTTAACATCGATTTATAGGTTTAGGTTAAGTTATATTAACGTCCAGTTTGAAGCAACACTTGGGCTATTTTGGGACGGACCTTGTAATTTTGAACCGTGGTCAGATGACGAGGACGACACCTGAGCTGGCACCCCCTCTCCACACCACACCACACCAGCGGGAGGACGTTTGGTCAGGACGGATTTAACGTGCAACAGACCCCTTACATGACAGTTCTTCGGTGGAATCGGGACTCGAACCTGAAACCCTCCGGTTCCGAAGCCGAGACCTTACCACCAGGCCACCGCGGCCGGGCATCGACTTATAGGCAGGTATTCAAAATCCTATTCTTCGTTTTACCATATATATAATTTTTTTATTTATTATAATATAACATGTTATGCATATAGATTATATTCCAATAATTTTCGCAATTTTTGGTCAATAAATGCTTATCTGTCCGAAAATTTCCTTTTTCATTACCATTTGGAGAGTTTGTTGAATGAAAGCGAATTTTGTGTCAATAAAACTCCATATTAATTGTCGGTTTTTTTAGGGAAAAAAAACGACTTTTTCCTATGCTACAGAGAAAAAATTATAATGCCTAATCAAATTTATTTCTTGTCTTCCCGAAATAGTAAAACCAAAAAACAGCACTGTTTCACAGAGAATGTAATGAGAGGGGGAGATGGGATAAAAATTTGAATACCCTGCTTTAACAAAAATGCTATTATTTGTTAAGTATTGCAAATTATAAACAACTAAATGATGCATTTTTTTTTTTCTTTTCTTGTCTTTAGAATTAGCTCTATTCATTATTAAAAAGTTACCACTACTTTACGATTTACTCTATTTATTTATTTATTCCATATGTCAGAACAAGACCTCAAATTAAAAAGAGCAACTCTCTTTTAATCAGTCAAAACCTGTTTTGACTGTTTTATATTTTAAAAAATTAATAAACTCAAAAACATTCTTTCTTTTTGCATTAACAGTAGTTTTATCTCTTAGAAAAATGTCCAAGAGTTTCAAGAAGAAAAATCTTGCATAGCATAACATAATTTGTTAAAATCATACACAAATATTAATTTAAAAAAATAATAAACATTCATTTCCTTTCAACTTAAAATGATAAATGCCGGTTGTTCCTGGTTGAATTTTTTTTAATACATTAAGAAAAGAAGTTTCAAAATTGCCGTTGATAGATGACAAAACCATATGATAATCGATTGGAACATTACAGTTAGTCAGCATCAGAACATCTATAAAACCATTAAACGCCAGTACCATCCCGATTTGGTAGGTTCTTAATAGGTACCATCTTGATATGTTCCAATTTAAAGAATGAGAAGAAATTGCATACACAAAACTTGAGTATTTCTTTGTGTCCTTGATTTTTTTCCCTAAAAATCGTTTATTATAAAAATTGCTTCAAGCTTCGAAAATATCAACAGAACTAAAAATAGTAAATAATTTCAGTACTCAGAAATCTCTTCCTTACTTTTAATTTAATATATTAATTATATACTAAATATGAACTCTTTAATGAATACTTAATATAAAATCTCAAAATAGTTGAATTAAGGGGGATTGTTTATGCTTAGAAAATTTGTCGCATTTTTAAATGTGTATTATATCAGCTATGAAATACTTTAAAGATTTAAGAAAATATATTATTTCCAAATTTTTAGGTAGGTTCCTATAGGAAGACCACCGAGAGGGAATGCAATGGGTTGCCAAGACCTAGCCAATGGTTGCCAAGACCTAGCCAATGGTTGCCAAGACCTAGGGGAAAATTTCTTCAGTTTATATCTTGTGAACAAAATAAATAGAGTAATTTTATTTGGATTTAAATTTGTTGTTGGAAATGTGAAAATCTTGGGCAAGTTCGTAAATGGCCCATCTAGCTCAAAGAGGTTGGAAATTTTCATTTCGCTATAACATTATTAATATTGAATATAAAAAAATAAATACAATAGCCAAATTACCGCCTCAATAATAAGAACAATTTTTTTATTCAAAGAGTTTCGATAACTGTGATATCTTAGAAGTTAGGGGCTGAAAAATGATTTTCAAGCCCTAATATTGACTGTTTCTAACGTTTACAATTTACCAGATATTGACTTAGATGTAAAGGAATCTATCTTTGCCTTCCAGCATGATGAGAGGAATTTTTAAAATCAAACATAATAAATTTACCAATGAAACATTTTACAATATAAAAATAAGAAAATCTCATGCTACTCAAAAATGTCCTCCGTTTTTTTTCCCTTCAGATTTTTAAACCAATAAAATCGTATCAAAATTCTCAACAATCTATAAAAGTAAATCTTCTCACTACAAAAGAAAGTTTTATAGCTCGCTTCATCGCTGACGAAAGACTACAGAGATCTAAATAAATCCCAGAATGCTGTAAATTAAATTTGGAAGCTGGATGTGTGCGATAGTGATTTCCCCAGATTATAGGTGGAGTCAATTTATTGGATGTGCTTCTAGATAATTCAGAACAATGTCGTGCTATGTAATTTCGTTCCTTTTAACAACCAACCTGCTAAGAACACATTATAAATATATTGATTCATGTCTTATTCTAACGTAGATGTCAAAAGCCGGCGAAGGCAAATATATTTAGGTAATTTGTTGGAAAAGATAGACCAAAAGTGTTACTCGTGAATGGGATTTAATTTGTTATGGAGAATGTTTTGAAAAATCAGGGGATAGCATTTGATGTCAGGTATACAGAAACATGATGTCAATGTTATAAACAGGATAACAAGGGCAAAGAGGGACCACTTTGGGTTTTCAAGCACGAAATTCGACCATTCTATGAGCTCTTTGTCAGTGAATATCTTTGGTTTGATTGAATTTTTATAGAGCAAAATGCAGAAACAGTTGTAATTAAAATTAGATAAAAATAAACATTCGTTATGTGATAATGAAATATACTAATCAAACAAAATCCACAAAAGTTATTTTAAATTAAAATGAAGATAGGAAGGGTTATAAAGAATATTGGCATTGGCACTCATAATGCTCAAGAAAATTGAAAGATGTTTTAGACTGACACAGTATAAAGTGTAAAAAAAATCAAAAATGATGTATAAACTAACAGTTGAACTCTCACAGTTGCAATTATAACGACAAAATAATTAAATCTTCAATTGTCAACCTCCATTTTTTTATCGGCATATGATTTTGACATCGGAATTTCACAGAGGACTTTGGAATGGTACTTCAGACATTAGGATCTAAAATGTAGATTCATATAAAAATTTGAATTAAAACCGTCAAGAGTTTGTCGGTATGTCCATTGTTGTGTATGTAAACATTATAACGTAAAAACGCAATACCTTAAATAAATGTTATTCGAATTGTTATTTTAATATTAAAATTGAAATTGTGTCACATTTTGATTGCAATCCATATATAAAAAACATACTAAATGAGATCTCGATTTTCTCACGAAGAATAAAACACTCATGAAGTGGAATCTTTAACGCTTGTGTTGTTCATGTCCTTGCCCATTAACTAGAAACTTAACTAGAGAGAATTCAAAAAAGTTCAATTCTGAGTGATTACTCCCACAGGTTATTTGGAATTACCTTTGTGGCTCTGAAAATGATAAATCAAATCAAATAATTTGGAATATTCATTTGACATTAAAATTGGATATATTTGGAGGAAATCCATCAAAAGAAAGACCCTTAATGTCGTTGTCCATTTGTATATGAATGCTACTTGGTTAAAAGAACAGCATTAATCTATGTGGCTGAAATTGAAAAAATTGTTTAATCTCTTTCATTCCAGAGGCGGATAAAAATTTCGATTCAATCCATAAAATGTTTCAGCGTCGGTCGATTGTTCTATTCTAGCATAATCAAACACAATACATATAAAAAGCATAAATATAGACAGATGTGTTTAAGTACACGATATTTACACCCAAATTACAGATCTGCAGCATATTTTAGACTGAATCAACAAAGAGAAGAAAACTACCTAAGATAAAACTCAAATGCCTTTGCTGTAGTCTGGATTTAATGAAAAAAGGTTTTAAACCATTTTAATAAATGGGAAACCAAGTGTAAAGCACTCCTGCTGTATAATCCGAATTAAATATTAATTCCAGTAATCCGAAATTTACACCAAAAACT
Organism: Argiope aurantia; assembly: GCA_026543865.1. Taxonomy (NCBI): domain Eukaryota; kingdom Metazoa; phylum Arthropoda; class Arachnida; order Araneae; family Araneidae; genus Argiope; species Argiope aurantia. The sequence goes on from JAPMOR010021900.1 coordinate 128,450, forward strand.
GGAGTTCAAAACAAAATGATTAATCAAAAAGATTTATTAAATTAAAATGCTAAGCACATTCATTTATAATATATAGGGGAGTTATAATTAAACTTCCCCTATAAACAGCAACATACAACGCAAACGGGTGAACGGATTGCAACGAAATTTGGCATATAGACTATACACGAGATGCGCTCTCGGAATTTCAAAACAAAACAAAAAAAATTTCAAAAATCTTACCAGAGGATGCCCTTACCCGACAAACAAATTTTAACGCAATAAATGACCAAAATGGAACACAGAAACAATATTAACATTTATTGACTAGTTTCTGATCACCTTGTCATCGTACCACATTGAATAAAGGAAAGGAAAAAATAACAGTACGCTCGCTGCTTGATAAAAACAGTTTAGTTTCCAGAAACAAGAACAGATTAGGACGAAATTGCATAAGAGGAGCAGTTGTTAATCGTGTCCAGGACGGTGTAGGGAAGGGTGTTTCATGTGACTATACTCATACATTTGTAAAATTTCAAATCGATGGACAGCATGTTCAACAGCAGCTCTTAACTGATCAGTTGTGATGCTTCGCACATGAAGCGTTATGGAATTCTTTGAGTCATTCAACGTCGCAACAAGATACCGTCATCATTACAGCCGGAAGCATCGACATAAAACATGAAAATGTTTCTTATCTTAACCTCTTTTGCATAAAGCTTCCTCTTCTTCGCAAGCATGCAAATCTAAACAATTTTTTCCCTAGAATTGACAGCTTTTCCCGGTTTTGCATTTTATTACTCATAATTCTTGTTCTGGATTGTTAATGTTGTTTCTGTATTCTGTTTTGGTTGCTTATTGTGTTAAATTTAATGTTGGAATTAAATTATGGCTTATGCTTTGTTTGGATAATGCTTCGAGTTTTGCATAACAATCAGATGAAGAAATGAAGTTTCTTTTGTAAATGTCTGAAATAAAGCTTTATCTCTGTAGTGATTTGATTTAATGATTTTCCCACTCTTCTTATTTTTAATTTCCCATAGTAGGACAATTATGCTACAGTCATAAATACAGTTATTTTAGTAATAAAGTTTATCTGCATTGCTGGAATCAGGTATGTACATATTTTTTCTCTTCGTTTCCTGTTGCAAATATATTTAATTTTGATGCAGTCAAAATTGGATTCATCAAACGTCACAACACATTTTATTTATCTCTTAGTTAATAGTTTACTTCCAGAATTCTAGAAACTGCTTTGCGTTGAACCAAATATCACGGCAAAAGCTGGTAAAGTTTATGTTTTTATGTTTCTTTCAAGTTGTAAATTTCTATTTATTATTTTCTGTATTGTTGCTTCAAATATATTTGAAGATTTTGAAATCGAATTCTGAGTTTTTTTTTTCTTCTTATAAACAAGGATTCCACTTTGGAAATATTTGAAAAAGTACGCTTTACTTTCAGGTATTCACTTGGAGCCTTGTAATCATACAAAAAAAATGTAATGATCGATAGTTTTATTCCTTTCCGGTTAATAATTTTGCTTATTTTGACTTTGAAGTTTTAATATTAGGGAAAAGAAATATTTTTATGTAGAAAGAGCAAAAAAACATCCTTCGATTTATAGTATTTTTACGTGCTTTGCTTTAAAAGAAGAATATACTTAAAAGTAGTAAACGATAATTTGCATTTCAAATTATTAGCTGTTGCCAAAGGTTTTATTTAAATAATGAAGGAAGCATCTATTTAAAAAAAATCAGTTTATAAATATATTTTTCAAAACAGATTAAGAACTCGAAACGTCCAATTATATATCAAAAAATGTGATGATAATAATAAAATATATTTATACTAATACTGAGACATACTTTATTCACAAAGACGGCGTATCTCGAACCGTTTTTCAGTACCCCCTCCCTCCAAAAAAATGTTTTACATTAAATAATTCGGAAAAAAAAATTCTTTGAACTAAAAAATAAAACCAAAAATTATATTCCTCATTCCTCTGCATGAAATAATAAAATAACAGACATGCTTTTATATTTCCTTATGTTATTTTTTCTTATAAAACTTTTGTAATTAGAAAATCCACCTTTTCAATGTTTATGTAAAAGAACTCTCTTGGTATTAGCTTACATCAATTCATTTATACGATTTTATGAATAATTTAACAGTCATTCTTTCATAAAGGAAAACGATGGTGGAAATGTTTCATTGCTGCTCGACGGGGCAAATAATTCGCATTAATTAATCACTCGATATGAATATTGTAATCGGCTGAGAAATTTTCGCTTCACTTCTCTATTCAATTATAGTAAATAATTCAGATATCACAATTCTTTATCACTGAATAAGATTAAAATAAAAAAAAATTCTACTTATTTATCGGAGAAGATTATGAATCTTGTTTGGAAAAATTCTCAAGGAGACAATACATTCTTCAAACTTTCCTCTTCGAATTTATTGATATTTCACGCGATTTCTTTTTTGTTGGTCAAGTAAATAAAATCATTAAATTTGATTGAGTAAATGAAATTAAGTAAATCACGTATTGTAGCTCCTAGAATATATTTCCTAATAGGGCTTTATTGGATTTTAGTTCAAGTGTGTGAATGAATTTACTCTCTTTGTTATTATCTCCTAATAAATAAATTCCAAAAAAGAATTAAGCTAGGCCCAGTATCTAATGCATATCTACTTTCTTGTAAACGAAATATACAAAGAAAAAATATTGTAATCATTAAAAATTCCGAGCTCGAAAAGTTGACAAATTTCCATATTTCAGACCTCTCTGAGTCCGAAAAACATACTTTATTTAAAAATTATGTTTGTCGTACTGGAAAAACAATAATTTAAAAATGTCTTGAGCTAGATGGATGAAATTCAGCATATAGTTTTGAAAATGCATTTTTAGATTCCTATCAAATTTTAAACAAGTTACATTCAGAAGAAACATTTCGATTGCAGGTGAACACGATAATTTCAAAACATAAAAGCTAGATAAGTGAAGTTTAGTACATGGGTTTAGCAACTAAAATATTACATTTTAAACCAAATCGATCAAAAGGTTCATTGCTTGTCGATTGCTATATTTGTACGCATGTAAACGCAATAACTCAAAAACAATGACCTAAATAAATGACATTTGGTATGTGAACTTATGACTATAATTGAAAGTCTATATTATCAAATTGTGGTTCAGCTGAACGGAAGAAATGTATTACACTGCAAATTCGACTTTCGGATACTTGTGTATTAACCGCATGCCAGGGGTTAAACTAGTTGTGATTTTGAGTTATTGTGATAGTACTTCCACAATAACTAGATAGCTTGATTAGAATAGACTGATTGACTTCACCCTCCTGGAATTTCCTTCATAATTTAATAGAAACTGTAATTTCGTAGGAAATAACAAAAAGTCATCAAATTTCATTTTTGCAGATACAATGTCCTTTTCTTAGACAGACATTTGAAAATGACCTTTTTCTCTCTCGCTGGCTTCCACAATATCGACGTTCATCGAAATTCACAAACTAAATTATTTAAAAATTATTATTTTTCATCTTATTATAAATAAATCGCAATTATGTATGCATGTAAGCATTATTTTTTGAAAGCAGATTGCAGATTCGAAGATAGTGAAGGGACTTTGAATTTTTTAATTCGCTTTCATCCATTCCGGGAAGGTATAATTTATTTACAAGAATTTGCAGATTAGGCAAGAAGAGTGAGAAGAAATAAATTATCCCTCGTCTTATATAACATGAGATATTGATAAGAAAACTATTTTTTTTCACAGTGCTAATATATTATTAAGATTCTGATAGGGATTTCGGACGCATGTCAACCACAAGTAAGGGAAACGGGGATTCTTTTAAAAAGTACTTGTTTAGATCAGCAATTTTTATCCTTACTCGCAGCCTGGGAACCGCTGACTAAAGCATTTTTACAAAGCTTCTCTTGAATTAATTAAGTAGAAAAAGTGGAATCGGATCAGGAAATAAGAGAATATTTTAGAATGAAATTACTATGGGCTAAATTAAGATAAAACTTTGGGAACTACTTTGGAATTGAAATTAGAGTGTAAAATATCATTACATGCATGTGTGTATGTAATTTATTAATCATATATCTTCCTGAACAATCGGGTCAAATTTTTAAACTCATTTTTAAGAAAAAAGAAGAAAGTTCTCCATTTTTCAAAAACTAATTATATATAAAATAAATTCGAAATTAATCAAAATTTTGCCTTTTTTCCATGTTATTTCATAGGAAATTATTCCTGGAAAAATATTTTTTATTCATACTCAAGTTCACAATGTGTCCATTTCAATTGCATCAATTATGTTTTAGCATAATAATTCTTTGAATTGCTCTGCCACTATTTAATTTCTGTTTTACTTTTATATATGTTATCGGTTGTTACAATTAGTGCTTCAACTATACAGGGATAAATTATTCGCTCAGTTGGAGGCAAGAAAAATAATAATAAAACGAAATAGATATTCAACAACCTTCAAACAGTTTCAGGTTATGAGAAATTAACCAATATTTTACTATTTTTCCATGAAAACTCCAAAGAAAATTATTCTAAAAAAATTTACATAATCTCAAAAATTTTTTAATTTTAGTGATGCCAATTACACTTTTATGAAATTTTTCTTTCTATGTTATTAATTCTTTAGAAAATGTAATGTAAATGCTTTTGATTAAACGAATGTAAATGTATTCCTTTACTGGACAAAGTTAAGACTGCAATCATTCTGATCATTTTCTTTTATTTCAGTACTACAACTAGAAAATATTTTTTTTTCATTATAATTTTAAACCAAAGCAGTTCCTATGTTATAATTATACATTATATATGAAATGATTATATTCCCGAGTAACACCCAGTATACTGAGTTGTATTTTATTTACTCTTACGTGAAAAACATCGTTACCTTTTGAAGGTAAAGTTCTGTCAATCTTCTATTTCCAAAGAATCACTGGATTAGGAAATGTGTTTTCTTCGCATTTACTTATGTTGTCCCAGCAGGAAACAATCAAACTATTTCGGGACTATGTCATTTCGAATGATTTTACAGGTCAGAAAGTTTGGAATGTTTCAGAATATTGGATTTAGAAAAATTTCCTCTTGCTACGTGTCTGCAAACATTCCATTATCGATAAAGTACAAAAAAAATCGACTTTCGCTTCAATAAAAATTGCAATTTTTAAGAAAAATAAAGGATTTTTTTTTAAATCTAGAAAGGAACATGAGCTAAAATGTGAAAGAAGTTTTCCGGATGATTGCAAATTCTTTTGCAGAAAGATTGTTTTTTGCTATCAATAATATAAACCTTTAGGAATATAGCAAAATATATCTAAATAAAAAACTCATGGTATCTCAAGGGAAATTAGAATTAAAAAGAAGTGAGGCAGAAATGATATATAGTAAGAACAAAAATTTAGACAAAAATTCATCGAATAGATTTATGATTTATCATTATAACAAATAACACATTCATAAATAAGGATTAAATAAATTTAACGGTCGAAGAAAATAATAATTGAAATTTCTCAATTTTAAATAGCAATTACAATAAATAGACAGTTAATTTTAATAAACAAACAGTGCTGCTTTCGATTGAACAATTTTACAATAAAATATCAAAATATGTAGCAAAATTGAAATTTTAGATAATTTTATTGTTTTTATTAAATACATTATCGGTCTTTAAAATCCATTATTGGACTAAAGGCCAGATAGTTTAGTTTAGTTTAGTTATATTAGCGTCCCGTTTGAAGCAACTTAGGCTATTTTGGGACGGACCTCGTCATTTTGAACCGCGGTCAGATGACGAGGACGACACCTGAGCTGGCACCCCCCTCTCCACACCACACCACACCAGCGGGAGGACGTTTGGTCAGGACGGATTTAACGTGAAACTGACCCCCTTACACGACGGTTCTTCGGTGGAATCGGGTCTCGAACCTGAAACCCTCCGGTTACGAAGCCGAGACCTTACCACCAGGCCACCGCGGCCCGACTAAAGGCCAGAAATCTTTCACTTATAATTCGAATGAATTTCTAAACAAATTTATCTTAAAAAGGAACCTACAAGAAAAAATGAATGATATTTCAAAATATTCCATTATGAATGAAGAATCAAAACAATAAAATAATAATAAGTGGATAAATAAATTACATATAAGCAGAAAATATTTAATCTGAAAAAAAACTGCCTTTTTTGCAGCGATTAAAAGATTATATGTGTGGGATTTTGTCAATTTTCAATAAGCATCTTTGGGATTCTAAAGTTGTTTTTTTTATTCTAGAGCAAGAATTTAGTAATATGAAAAATTATCTGCGCAAAATATGCTGGTTGCTATCAAAATTGATACATTTTATTTCATGATAAAATTCAGGAAAAAAAAAGTTTCGGCTCGCTAAATGAAACACAATATTCATGGTGCCACAAACATTTTTAAAAAAATTAACTGTGCATGCAAACGATTTTTAAAGATTCACTAAAATACTCCTCTGTAAAAATCTGATGAGTTAGATGAAATTTAATTTTTTTTAAAAAAAATCTAAATCTGAAAATGCGCATAAAATCCAAAATTTATGTAAATTAATTAATGAAAATTTAATTATTTATAAGAGGCATTTACTGTAAATTTACGGAGCAAATTTTTCTTAAACACCTTAAGAAAGAAACAGCTTATGAAAATGCATACCAATTTAATGGTATAGTCTTATTATATTGGGCTTTTAGAGATTTTTAATAGTCTCTTTTATTATACTTTGAGGTGGAGAAAAAGTAATTGAATTGATAATAACATAGTTAAAATTTGCATCTCTACTATTATTTTCTTTTGCTCTTCAACTTTCTATATTTGCACTTTGGTTAGATTGGGAATGATGAAATTAATACCCGCATCTCTCGTAATCATGTGCTTTTATGAATTAATTTATGATATGGCATGCAATTGATACTTCATACATGCGCAGCAAATGTGTTCAGATATTTCTCAAATTTCACATTTTATGAAGATGAGCGAGTGGAAGAGTTCATGACACAACTATGTTGTATTTATCTTTTAAGACTGAATTTAATTATTATATTTATAATATATTTAATATATACGAGTATAATTAATATATTTAATTATTGCATTTAATTAATATATTTATGAAAACAAAGTCATAAATAAAAAAAATGTATAATATTTCACTCTTACCCCCAGCAACAGACATCTGAACGCACTTTCCTTAACGAAAAAAAGAAAGGAAAGCAATCAACAAGAACGCCGGAGTCACTTTAAATTATACATGCACTTTCAGAGAGCCGTTTATTTGAACAAATAAATCTATCAAACTCAGAAACGCAGAACAGAAATCAATGCCTGCGTGCATATGAAGGTCAAATGCCATGCAATTAGACTGTTAAGTATTTCACTCTTTTCATTTTGGGAAGGCAAAATAGAACTGATCAAAAACATACAAAATACTATGTAGCGATCCCGAAACTGCAAAGACAAATCTATCCCCCCCCCCGCACATAAACCAATAAGCATCACATCCTTTCCCTACTCAGTCATAATATAAACAAAATCCCAAAGCAAAATAAATCATAGTTTTGTAAATGCCCAATCTTCTCGAAAGAGCCGAATACGTGCAATTACTTACATATTTAAATACCCCAGACAAAATAAAAATAAAAAAAAGGTCAGTACCAAAAGTGCATATTGAAAGTCAACACTCTGAGATATACTCCAAAGTTATAAGGGACCACCGCCATCAAGTGTTATTTGAAAATTTAAACAAAACGCTCCAAATAGAAATCGCGCCGGCGTGATCGTGTGATCATAGTCCTCGACAGGAAAGTTGAGATTAGGAGATTTAATTGTATAATCTCTGTTATTATATACAGCTTTCTATGATTTTCATAATCATTTTTATTATGCTTTGTGATAGAGGAGAGGTAATTGAAATGATAAAAACATAACTATTTTGACTTCACAACTTCTTATATTTAACTTTTAATTGGGAATAATGAAGTTAATATCCACATAAAAAGGACTTTTGAATTTGAAGCGCATTTAATATTTTGAACATATGAAGGCAGTAGCTTTTACATAAGAATTCATTTATTTCTCATTATTCAGAATATATACTGCTTCATGATATTGAGATAACTTAAGCTATTAGAACTACAAAAAAAAAAAAAAAAAAAAATTCAAACAAATACGGAACGCTCTGACACGTCAAATGTACAAAAAGGGTTAGGAATTAATTTAGGAGCTGGCATTCAATTGTTAGAAACATCTCAAATTTCACATGCTAGCGATATAAAGGGTGGTTATAGTTCAAGTTCCATTTTGAAATGATCATAAAAGGAAAACTACTGGACCAAAGGTTATGAAATTTGGTAATAAATTAAAAGAGGTCATGAGAATTTCTTTTCCGCCAAAAAAAAAAAAAAAATTTAACAACTCGCCACCAGGGGAGAAATGGCGCTGTATGCAATACTGTTAATCAAAACAAGACATGAAGACATCGCTTTAAAATGTACTTAACCGTTTCTGAAACGTGTTAAAAAGCATTCAATGTGGCTTCCACCATTTTGTGAAGGCAACTTAAATCGCATTATTGCATTCTCAACAGTAGCTCGTAACATAGCAGGCGGGATGTTACGCACATGTCGGTGAATTGAATCTTTGAGTTTAGGCAAATTGTTTAGATTTTCACCATGAACAGTGCTTTTGAGATAACACACATTGAACATGCTTTGTAACGCATTTCAGAAATGATTAAACACATTTTAAACCGGTGTTTCATGTCCTATTTTGCTTAACACTATTGCATACAGCGCCATTTCACTCCTAGTGGTAAGTGTTTCAACTTTTTTTGGCAGAAAAAATTGTCATAACCTTCTTTAATTTATTACCAAGTTTAATAACATTTGATCTAGTAGTTTTGCTTTTATGACCATTTCAAAGTGGAACTTTAACTATAACCACCCTGTATATTCAACTCATGCAAAAGTTGATTGCTAAACTATGCGAAGGACGCGTTTCAGACAGAATATAAAAATTATGTTTACTTATGTATGTTTATAATAAAGACAGGGAAATACTCTAATATAGGAGCAAGTAGAAGTAATTTAAAATAATTCCTTAAGGAATATAAAATTACAATTAGTACTTTTTATTAATTTACTAAAGTTTCTTTACTCGATGGATAAAAATATTTTGTCCCGAATTAATATAATCAATCATAGTGTGATTAAGATATTTAAAGGAATAAGAAATTTGCATTGATGCTTTGAATTTATTGCAGATTTCTTTAACTGATAGATTGATTTACAAATATCATGTTTTGATGCCATAAATTATTAGTTGACTTCGTAAATGGGTTTTCTAAATTTCGCATGCCTGCAAAGATAAAATTTTTTAATTAATTCTTTTTCATTCTCATGCATTAAATTCTAAACTGTTTAAGCAATTTAATCGCTCAGAAGCGCACAGTTTTTAATATTTTAATAGTTATTAATTATGATTATCTTCAATACATATTGACTTTAAAAACAACGAAACAATAAGTAAATCTTCCTACAATCAAATGCAATATTATTAACATTAAATTATTCGAAAACAGAAGATATCAAAGAATGAATTTCAACATGATGGCTTCCGAAAGACTCAACAATAAAATCTTTAAAAAAGAGAGAAATTTGGAGCTTTCAATTGATGACAAAAGCAATAATTCAGTTTAAAATTGAATTCGCATATGTGGCGCCATCTTTTAGTTTAATAATTTAATAATTTTTAGATTCCACAATCTTGAAACTTTAAATTATAAAATATACTGCAAAAACCTTAAATAATTAAAAATCTGAAAATCACATAATAAAATTTTAAAATTTATACTATAACTCATAAAATTTATAACTTTTTATAATTTATTATTATAGTAAACATAATACTATAACTCATAAAATGTTTTGAACATATTTTTATGACTTACAGTATATTGTTTGAAACAACTTTCTTTTGTAGAAATTCAGGCAATATTATGAAGATATTCTACAATACAATCATAAGGAAGAAATACATGGAATGTTAAAATGAATAATGAATTTCTGATTAAAAACCGATACACATAGAATTGTCTTTATAGAAATATTACGACTTAGTTTTTTAAATTTTGACGAGCATATTTTGGATAAAAATTTATCCAAAATATGCGCGTCAAAATTTAAAAAACTAAGTCGTGAATTTTAAATATTTAAAGTCAGAATTTATGATCATTATAGAAAGATAATTTTTTCTCGTAAAAGAATATTACTAATGATAATATATATATATAAGAATTTGCCGCTCTAGTAAAATTTTATACTTGCTTTTTAAGTTTGAAACTTTATAAAGCCACTATTTTGAAGTTTTAATAAGGTTAAACGTTAATAAGTCTTTAAAAATATAGAGAAGAAATAAAAAAACAGAAAACATCTATTAATGTGAACCTATTCTCGCAACTTCATAGTAAGAAATTAAAATAAGCAGGGCAAGTTTTTTTACTTTTAAATGCGATAACACTCTCTTTATAGGAAAAAAAATACTTTGCAATGTTTAGGAGTGCAGGTTGTATTTCGACTTCAAGATCACAGAATGAACCTCTTATACAAAGAATTTTATATTTAGAGATGAGAAATGTGGCAAATTTGCTATTAGAATGGTTACTTTTGTAGGGCATTTCCTTTTATCTTAATGTCACTTATATTCTAATATTCTAATAATATACTGTAATATTTTTTCAAGGAGAGCGGGTTTTCTAAAATTATGAAAATTCATACAAAATCATCCAATATATGAGATATTGATAAATTCTATCAAATATAATTTTATCTTTGTCTAGCATATATTTAAAACACGGGAAGACCATTTTGCTGAACTTCATTTGTTCAAAATATTTACATTATTACATTTACATTTTAACGAATCTAATTAAATGCCGGTGTTACTTTCCGCTTTATATTCACAGAGAAAACAAAATTAACTGAAATCTATAGGTTTTTGCTTTGTAATATTGTATAAAAATACACAAATGACCTCCTAATCTTTCTGTTCAAAGTCAATTTAAATCGATAAATTATCAGCCAGAGTTTATTGAATATTTCAGTCAAACCATTTTTTTTAAGATTATATGTCGTAATTAGTCGATTATTTTAGTTGTAGAACTATAAATGTTCTGCTATCACTTTTGAAAGAAATTTAATAACTTTAATTAACTATTGGGATTTACTGTTTAACAGGATTTCTTCTTCAACTGGTTTTACTATATCAGATGCTTAAATCCTAAGACCTGCTTTTGCGATATTTTATCAAGCCAAATCATTTATTTAAACTGTTATTGCCAATCTAAATACAACAATTGGGTTGGTTGGTTGATTGATTTAAATTTAGTGGCGCAAAGGTGGTGCAAAATAGGCAATACTGCGCCAATCATATAGTTTAAGATGATACCACGTGAGAAGTTAATAGTTAAAATAGAGAAAGTACATTAAAAATAAGTCGTTAAGATAGCAGTGATAAAAACTTGAGAGGTAAGTTAAGTAAAACAAATGAAATGTTGGAAAATATCTATAGAAAAGGTAGAAACCACTAGCCGTAAAAAGATAAAATATACTGATTGAGAGGTTCTCCCACGAATTCCCGTATATTAAGTTATACGATGAGAATTAAAGTGGTGCACACTTAGTTATTATATGCGAGCTTGTAAAATCTACATTACATGATGCGCATCTAGGTGCTATCTCGTACTGAAGCGGTACGCGTATGCGCAAGGATAGAACCCGGGACCTTTCGGTTAGCAGTCCAGTAACTAAACCAGGATACAAAAGCGTACGTTCGTGTAGCGTAGTTGTTAACTGGCTTATATGCTATTCACCACAGTACTCTCCCTCCAGTGAGTCGGAGGTGGGGCGAACGATATGGATGTTGAGTGGTGATGTAATATTAGCTGTTGGCTTAATGGTCCGGTACCCAGGTGAATAGCGCCAAGCGTGTATGGGTGCTAATGTGCCAAGTGTGTCTGGCGACTTTGGGTTGCTGCGTCAAGTGAGTCTGACGACTTTCGGTGCTGGTAGATGGCGCCACAACAGCTGTACGAAGGTTGAAAGTTCATCGTCCGAGGTCACCAATGAGGCGGTGCGCGAATGCGCTAGGATAGAACCCGGGACCTTTCGGTTAGCAGTCCAGTAACTAAACCAGGATACAAAAGCGTACGCTCGTGTAGCGTAGTTGTTAACTGGCTTATATGCTATTCACCACATAATTCTGGGAAATAGCCAAAGAGATTTAGAAATCTGCGATAGGGTTCTTATGAAGGTAGTGCTTGTATCAAACGTTTGTACAGTAATTGTGGAATACTCTTTCACCTATGGCATTCATTAAATATACAAGAATAAATAAAAGCCCTCTTGAGGACAAATTCAAAAACAAGAACAAGCAAAATAGAAAAGAGTAATTAAACTTTTTAATTCAATCTAAATTTTTTCAATCATATGATCAGATATGTATTTAATTATAAAATATAAAGTGTTAAAATCATGAGAAAGCGCAAGATAAAATTTGCAAACTGTAATTAAGAATGAATACTATTAGAATAATATTCCAAAATTTCAACGCTACTAAATTTCATAAGAAGACATTAGAGTACAGTACCTTTGACCTTCAATTTTTTTTTCTTAAAATGCGATAAAATTATCTAGAGATCGCCGGTGCCCCCAAAGCTGTGAGAAACCGGTTTGGTCGATAATAAACCTGGGAACATTCTGTTTAACATCATAACAAATTCTAAATGGTCCGCTGAAGGAGTAAATAAAAATACTGGATGATATGCATAAATTTGTAGAAATAATTGGTAACAGTTTTAATCCTGTCATGCCAAAATCATATTTTTCGTCTAAATTCATGATATTTCGTGCATATTGGTTGATTATATTTTTATTGCTACGTGGTTTTCATTCTCTATGCAGGATAGAGTAGTTAAAATTATGAAAGGGCAGCGATGCATTCCAGAAAAGAAAACTGGAAGTAGGAAATGGAGGGAGTGGGAAATCTTTCAAAGCTAGCATAGTTTCAGAGAAAAAGTTTCACTGAGAAAGCATTTTGATTTTCTAACTTTTCTCTCTCCGAGTGAAAAACATGATGAAAAAGAAGCGTAAAGAGCTAGAATGATGAAATTTGTTAGCGAGATTTTAGCATCAAGCGTATGATTTTATATAATTTTGAGCGACATTTCCAGAATAGACGACTCTGTTATTTTGTACATTCACATGCCTATGAATACCAAAACTTATATAACTGCACATTTTTCTATAATTTCATACTTATGCAGTTAGATGTATAAACTTCTGACACTTTATAGTGCATAAGGATAATCAACCATCTAACTCTCCGACACGGATTTAAACCATAAAACTGAATGACCGAACCACAGCAACAGCAATTGGCGGGAACTTTGGTTGAGTCCTAAGCGCCGCCACCGGCCACGGTATAACCCTTCCCGAAGGAAGTACGTCCCGTCATCGATGGGAGGAGCCAGATCCCCATCTATTAGTGTACCCTCCAGGGTGGCGAGATCCAACCACCATGCCGGAAGCATCTCATCCTTATTTCGAGGTGCCCCCCCGGGGTTAGTGCATAAGGATAATCAGCAGCAATACATTTAAGTACATTTTCATTTACAAAGACTTAGTTCAAGTAGTAGAACATTTTTGTACACTTTTTGTATCTTACAATTAGTTTTATGGTTATTATGAAATACTAACTGCAATACAAATAGAGATTTTAAAATACATAAAAAATTCAGATATATCTTAAAAAGCAGACTTACCTTTAAATTAGCGAATACTGGTTGCCGCAAAACAACCTGTTGCTGTTGCACTGGCATGGGGGGCGGCTCATCCGCTTGTATCTGCTTTTCTGCTTCTCCAACAGCAGTCTGAATGCCTATTTCATCTGCTGCTAGATCCATGTCATGGATTTAATAATGTAAATTGTCCAAGGTTCTAATTTAAATTGTAAAAATATATGTAACTAGTAAAACAATTGTATTATTTAATGTAGGCACAAACAATACAATAATGTAAAATGAATACTAATGTTTAAGCCAATATATAAAATGCTAAATCCACAATTTCTGTAAATGCAAACAACCGAATCGTTTTACGCCAATGAAAAATGTGAAAGATCGGGAGTTTCTTTCCGTCGCTTTTCTCCCACATAAAAATAGTACTCCAAATTATTGCTCAAAACTCATTTAATTCATTTGATATGTATCAGAATACAATACATCAATAGTATTTTGAACTTATCCAAAAATTTACTTATCATGGTAATTGATAACAAGAGTATAACGCAAAAACGAAGCGATCGGAGATGCATACAAGAATCAGCACGGGAAATTACACACAATTCAATACATTTCATTTTTCTGATAAGCAAGTTGGCAACGTATGATAAAAAAACGGAATAGTTAAAAAATCTATTCTATTTTAAAGCAAGTTGCAATACGCTTATCTTTAAACAGATGCTTAAATTTTGGATTACTGTATGTATAGTGTATTCAGCGTCTTTAAAAAAAATCGACGGGATGGTGAAAAATCCGCCAGATTTGAAGTCACGACTTGATTGATGGTTGTTCATTAACAGAGTTTTCAACATTAGTTAATTATTTAAATCAATATTTTTGCCTTTTTTTTCATCACTAATTTAATAATACACTATTACCTAAAAATTTTATAACTTTTAAAAATTCAAATACTCTTTATTTATAGTAATTGTTTTCGTTAATTTTAAAATTTATAATGTAATTTGTGACAAAACAAAAGAATTAACAGTAACGTATTGATTAAAGATTGGAAGAAATAAATTTGAAAAATAAAGAAGCGGGTCAAATCAAATATTTACCTAGATAAGATGTTCAGGAATAAGAGCGATTCTCCTTTGGGGGTTCGTATGAGTGACTTAAAATCAGCCATCATAAAAAGAATGAATTGATACAGTTCCCAAGCTTATATTTAAAAATGTTTGAAATTTGCTATTATCGTTATTTACATCACAAAATTCATATTTTACTACAATTCAAGAATCACAGGAAACAATTTTAAATGAGAAGTAATCATATGTTGATGTAAAATGTAAAACTAGCTTTTATTAAGCCATGCCCCGAGTTTTAAGATATTTGAAAACATATTCGTATTAGAGTTTAATGATCGAGAAGGTATGAACATATCTTCTATAAATGCTACGCATATTAATAACGTAAGAAAATTAGTTTTAAAAAGTACTTACTTTTTGCTGAGATCCAATCATTTGAAAATAATGAGGAAGGTGAAGAGTAATATGATCGAATTTTAATTAATTTATCGAAGTTCAGATGGAATATACATACGGAATTCCTTTTCGTAAAAATACGAAAAATTTGACATAATTGTAACAAAGTATAACTATCATATTATTACTAAGTTTACATTTCTTGTTTCTCGTGATTGCATTAAACTTTCCCAAGAACTATTCAAATTAAATACTTGTAATCAATGGAATATCGAAAATAGAAAATGCAAATGTGTGTTAGTTTCAATAGTATAAAAAAGGTAGCGATTTGAAATCGCTAATCCGAAGAAAGGTTTTTAGTCAGCTGTGCAATTTTCAAAAATTTTTTAAGATGCTGAATCATACAGCGTAAATTAGGATTTCAGAAACTTTCACCAATAATTCAAAAATTTGTTACAAAAAAGATATTTTTACACCACTTTGAAGACCAAATATTATCTTTTTAATAATGGAGATTTCATTGAAGCACAATATTTTCTCCGCATTTAAAAACCTTCAAAATTTATTTAAAAGGAAATTTGTAAACTTAGATTAAAACCAATTTATTGTTTCATCAGATAGTAATATGAGAGTACTTTGTTTCTACTTATCTATGAGAATTTTTAACTATTCTGCCCTTGTTTGTTTGTTTTTACATTTTTTAAATTTTTTTAAGATAGTTTCTGGTAAGATTTGTATTAATTAATTCTAAAATTTAGTTAATGACAGTAAAAAAACGATTACTGTTAAAATCTTGTCATTAATAATTAAATTAAAAATTCACCAAACAAAAAAAATTCTTAGAAAAACGATTTGTTCGTGTTGATTTTAAACTTGAATTTAACTTTTCGCCGATACAAATTCCGTAGCCACACGAATGGTTTTCCTTACTTTATTAGGATTTGAAAGTTAATTTATATAAAATGTTTAGTGATATTTTTTATTGCAGAAAAAATATACTTAAGACCTGTGTTAGAAGATTTTAGCAGATATGTGGAAGAAAAAAAAGTTAAAAGGTGAATGATTAACAATTTATATCAAGAACAAATACCTGTTCAGTTTATCTTTATTTATTTTTATATTAAAGAAAAGTTGGTTAATCATATGCCTGTTAACACTCATTAAAACATTTGAATGAAAGTTGTTATAAATCACTTAACTGAATTGAAATTTTATTATAATTGAAAGCATATCAGACTCCATAAAAGCACTGGATATTGTAATTTGAACATGAAATATTTTACTCCGAAATTATACTGGATACATTAGCTTCTTTCTTACCAAATGAAGTTATGCATAAGCAGGTACAGGGCAATTATTGAATATTTTCGAAATGGTCTTTATCAAACTCTGGTAGGTTCGTAAATTCAAATGATTTGGTAAATCAATAACATGCCTTTGTTATTTCGCATACTCTTAAGTAATGTAATGAAATTGTAAAATCGAATTACCTCTTGCATCTTTATCTCTTATTGACACTTTTGGAGCTCTAATCTCTCCGCTTCTTCCATCCTTCGAACGAACCTTAAATATTCCTGAAATCAAGAAAAGAATCATTTTTAAAAATTGTATTAAGGATGTTGAAATTCAAGTGACTTAATGAGTATATTTTTATAGGAAAATATTTCTAAACACTGAATTTAAAGTATTCAATTATGTCAGGAAGCGTGTTTTGTTTTAGGCGGCGATTCTCAAACTTGTGGGGAGCGCGAGAATATCCAAGAGAAAATATTATTTAAAAAAATGATAACTGATTGAAAGGTAAGCACACATACACATAGAAAACAAAATACATTTCGACATATTTAATAACTTATTAAAGTAAAACAACTTACTAAATCAAAACTTACTTAATCAAAACATACTAAATTAAAAACAAATTTAATTATTATTAGTGATTTCCTTGGACCTGTCTTACAGAGCAAAGTTTTTCGAAGGAAGGCTTAATATTAGAAAGAGCCACTCTCAGTTCTGTTTCTATATTTTATCTTCAAAGAAGCCACAGCAGAAAATCCAGTTTACCAAAGGTAGAATGTTGAATGGTAATAGAATGCGAAATGACCTGATTTTTAGTGCAGAAAATTCATCCTTATTGCCGAAAATTCAAAAAGCGATTTATTACTAAATTGTCTTTCAGTTCCGCCACTTGTCGTGAAGTCTATGAATTTTTTCTTCATCATCAATTGAGAGTCCTTGGGAGTCTAATGAAATGGATCCCTAATCCACTCATAACTTGCTATCAGTTTTTCGTCAGCATGAAAATACTTTTTAGAATTCTTTGCCATTATAGCTAAATGATTTTCAATGGTTACAAAAACAACTTTTACATGTTCTTCTTCAGCATTATGAGTTTTAGTACAATCATCCATATTTACAAACATTATTAGGTTTTTTGCTTTAAATTTCTGCTCTACAATTCCAATTTCCTACAAAAAGCATTAACTTTATCACTCGTATCCAACATATGTGTATTTGCTCCTTGAAGATTCAAGTTATTTAATTTCTCGAATATGTCATCCAAGTACCTCAATTTCACCACAAATAAACTATCGCGAAAATTCTCGGCCTCTGGTCTGTTTTCTTCTTGCAGGAAAATGGCGATTTCTTCTCTTAATTCATAAACACGTTGCAAAAATTTCCCACGTGATAACCATCTTGCCTCGCAATAAAATAGTAACGCTGAATGCACTGAACCCATGTCTTTACAAAGTGCGGAAAAGATTCTCGATTTCAGGGGTCTCATTTTTATATAATTTACTACGGTTACAACCGTAGTTAACACAATATTCAGATCAGGACTCACTTCTTTCGAAGCCAAAGCTCCTCTGTGGATCATGCAATGTGTACAATGAGGCGAATTTTGTTTTACAAGTGCTTGTATACCTTGGAATCTTCTGGACATTGAACCAGCACCATCGGTGCATATTCCGACTCAATTTTTCCATTCTGTTTGCCTCTTTCATAAAATCATTTAAAATAGCAAATAATGCGAGCGCTGATGTTTTGAGTTCTATTGATTTGCAGAAAAGTAGTTCTACTACTGACATATTATTACAAATTCGAACATAGGCAATTAAATGAGCATCTTTATTACTATCTGTTGCTTCGTCAAGTTGAATTGAAAATACTTTTTCACGCAACTTCGAGAAAAGCTGACACTACATCTTCAGCTATATTGCCAATTCGACGGGCAACAGTATCATTTGAAAGATACTGCTGCCGTACTGTTGTTGGACTGCAATTGTTTTGAAAAATTATCTCCAAACATAGTTTCTACAATCTCAATGGCTACTGGCAAAACTAGCTCTTCACCATTGGTGTGAGGATTTTTACATCTGGATATTTTATATGAACTTTGTAAGATGCAATTAAAGCTATTTTTATTCAAAGACAAAGTTTCTTCAAAAAATGACTTTTGCTTTTTATATCATTTTAATTCGGAGAATTCTCTGGGTTTGTTGACGTACTCACTATGAAGCGTTTCCGAATGTCGTTTAAGTTTATTAGGTTTCATGCTGTCTGCGACCAACATTTTTGAGCAAATGATACACAGGGGCTTTTCTTCTTTTACTTCAGTACTGGTAAACCCAAAATTTAAGCATTCTTGAGGATATTTCCTTGATTTTATTTTGGAACCTCGCTCGTCTGCGTACATGTTGATGCTTGACTATCGTCTAATGCTTGCTAATTTCTACTAAAAAATTTATTCATAAGTCTGCATAAATCTGCTGCCCCGAATATTTAATTTGGTGAATTGCAATTAACACGAAAATATATATAACATACAAATTCACGATAGATTCGAAAGCGATAAAAGGATCGACTTGAATGAGACTGGCTGGAATTGAAACGCGTTATCGAATATTTTCCTTCTTTCTATGAGAAAACATTTGCTCCGCGCATGCTCGAGACGGCATCGGTCGTGTGGATTCCTTTCCACAAACATTGCTGCTTTTTTCACTTTTGTTTTGTCATGCTTCTGTTTTATTTCTTTTATTATTCAAAAAAATGTATTCCCAGTTTCTGAATTTAGCTCACCTCGTCTAGGTTAACTTTCATTGACGAATTTTTCTACTTTCATATTCTTTTAACGTTATCTTCCTGTTTGGCTTTCATTTCAAATATAATATTTAAATTTTCTCCGCTGTCTTTCGCTTCATCTGTTCACCGCCCGCTTGTCCAAAATGCAAGATGTGGTTTCTCGCCAACGTTGACTCGCTTTTACTCTTGTTTTGGCAATTAGTTAAAAATATTTTAAAAACAGAATCCAAAATACTCAATATACATTATTGTTGTATACATTTTATTCTAAGCGGAAGGCGCGATGAAAATTATGATTGAAAACTGGGCCACGAATACTGAAAGGTTGAGAAACGCTGAATTAAATTAAAAGCCGAAAAATCGAACTAATCGAACAGCATCAATTCTAAAAATGATTTCATTAATTATTGTACAAAATGAAAAATATTTAAACCATTTTATATTAAAATTAATTACTTTAATATTAATTTAACATAATAAATATTATTAAATTTTTAAAAAATAATTTTAAAGAAATCATTTTTTAAATAAATTTAGTTAATAATTTATATGAAAATAGCATAATCCTAGAACTAAAATATATTCTTGATATCATGACTTCAGGGACACAACTAAAACATTTATTATATTATGTTTTCACCCAATTAAATGCTTAAGTTTTATAATGTCGCTATTTCAGAAAAAAAAATCATTATTCAAAATATTCTCAAAAACTCTAAAAAAAGTAGTTAAAAGTAAATTGATGCATGATTGTGCAAAGGCAGTTAAATGCACACGTATGAAAGTATCTTTCTGCGTTCTTTTAATTCCATTACGTAACTATCATCAAAAAAGTAATTTGAAAATAATTACTTTATAAGACATTATTTTGAAAGAATAAATACAAATATCTTAAATCTTAATTATGCCCATAAATATTCATAAACGTAATAAGAATGAAAAGAAAATAAACGCAGTAATAGAGACAATTTTGGTGTGGAGTCTATTTTATTTTGAGGGTTGATGGTTTGAAAGAAGATTAAAATTAAATGCTATTGAATGCGCCTATTGATAAGAGTCCAAAATGAATTGTCTTGAAGCAACGATGATCGGATAAAGATGTTTAATGCGATGTTAGGAGGAGGACAGCTTTCAGTGAAGTCACTTCAAAATTAGATGAATATCTTTCATTATAGAAAGACAAAGTCACAAGTAGGGTGACCGCATGCGATCTTAATGTCAAGTCCATCATCAGGAAACAGTATCACAAATATTTGCTAAGTAATAAAAATGGTCCACAGTGTATATTATATATATATTATATATATATATTATATATATATATTATATATATATATATATATATATATATATATACATACAAACAACAAAAAATATGTTCAAAAAATTATATACACTATATACAAATGTTCATGATTGGATTTCTTTTCCTGCTTGAGGAACTTTTACTTTATTTTTGAATCCGGAAGGTAAGAAAATTAGGTACAAAATGCTCTTCTAAATGAGGACAAGATTTATTATAATAATCAGACACTGTTCACAGATCATAACCGTAGATTGTTCAACTATTTTTTTCTAGTTGCATTTTCTGAAGGTTGAAAAACCCCTATTACTTTTGAATTTTGTTAAACGGAGGTCTACAAATGATGAGGAAATAATTTCCAAAGATTGCTTTTGTAGATTATTTGCTGAAGTATTTATATATACATTCGTTTAAAGTTAAAAAATTGCTTGGTGTTTCATAATCCACTCTACACAAGCTGTGTGTTCGTCTTGTTCAGTCATTTCCTAATGTGCCAGAGGGTCATCGAAAATCATATACTCGAAAAAAGGATTGCGGAATGGGTTTAGGATTATTTGGGTGGTATCTGGTTTTGGTTGAGGAAAGGTTAAAGCTTCGTCTATGTTAGAATTCGAGTCAGATTCTTCCTCGTTAAGTGGCAAAAGTGTTTCATCGATGGAGGTTCCAGCATCCATTTTGGCATTATTTGGCTTGTGATCCATTGATGTTTGACATCCATTATCCCGTTTTTTACATTCATTCATCAGACAATTTTGCAATATCAAAATATACGGAACAAAGTAAAAGCAAAATCCTGTCATTCATTACAAAAACTCGAAAATAAATCCACACGAATGTGCCCACAGAAACATATTCTAGCACTCCCATTTCTAACTACGGGAAAAAAATTATTCTCTAATCAAAATACTTTCTTAAAAGAGCTCAAAATCAAACTCAACACCTCGAGCAGTTTTAATTATAGAAATGACCAATTTAACAAAAATGCTGCTTAAAAGAATCTCACTGTTTAAAATTACATTGTTTCTGTAAAGTCGAGTAAACACTGTGATATTATTTTTATTGTTACAGAATGCCAGAAAACAGAGCGTAATATTCTATTTTAAGCGCTGTTGTAACTTTTTCTGTTGTAGAATAAAGCAGTTTTTTTATTGTTAAAAGTGGAGATTAAATTAATGAACTAGCCCTTTGATTTTAAAAATCAAATATATTACAAATTTTATTATAATTATAATTTTTAATTTTAATATATATATATATACAAATAATTTAGAGATTTAACAGGTTGCATGCACTTTTGTGATTCAAAATTCCAGTGAGGGCAGATGGGGAGGGGGATAAAGTGAATTCTGTAATATTTCCTTTCCATTTCTGAACACTGCATACTTTTTAATATAAATTTGTGACTCATTAGCTGTATTCCTAAATGCAAAATAAAAAAAATCGTTACGAATTATAATGAGGTTTAAATTTGGAATCTTTGATAAACCTCTATTACGAGTGAATAATTAAGTGAGTGAGTATTAATCTAGGGCAAGATCTCTGGATATTTTGCACCGATACTAGATGAAAACCTTAGAAATACGGTTTAAAACTATGCAAATGTAAAATAATTTTATGATCACATATTAAAAAGGATATGATCCTAACTTAAGGAAAGGGATCCTAAATTAAGAGCAATGATAAGAAGAAATCAAATTTCTTTGATAAAATCAGCCTCCTTTAAATGAAGTAAAATATTAAAATGTAGTTTATGTTTATTTAAAAGCAGGAGACAACATAAACTGATTCAAAATGTTTGAGACCCAATGAATCCAGTAATATACATTCAATTAAAAAAAAATTGGATAATTAAACCATCACTACATAGGCTGCGAATTGGTGGTGGCTGCTGAAAGAATAGTTGCTTATGAGATTTTTGATAATACCCAATTCATAATAATGTTAAAATGACATGGCATCGACAATTTAGGGAAGAAAACCAAGTTTCTATAAACAGTTGGAAGGTGTGTAGATTTTTTTTCGGCCTCAAGATTCCAATGACCCAAGCATTTCTGGAAAAACCACTTACGAATACAAGACCACCCAACATTATAATGAATATTTTATTTCCTTCAATATCCACGTTACAAGAAATCCAAAAGAGACAAATTTCTTAATAGATCTTTAAGCAAATTCCTAGCATCCGAAATTTAGGCAAAATCTCATATCTTTCAAATGAGGACTGGAAGTGATCTCCAAGGATCGGAAGAAATTATCGTCTTTTTAAATATATTACTCGCAATATATTGTATAGAACGATATGTAAGGTAAAAACATGATATATAAGGTAAACACTGAAGTAAATTAGTTTGACATAATAATACTGTCACAAGTATATGCACAGTCATCATAAGACTGAGCTTTGGAACCATCCGTTTACATAGGAAAGTTGTTGTTGTACAGTGTGCATGTCCACGAACAGAACAAGGTGTCCTAAATATGAAATGAGGAATAGTAATCTATTTTTGAAATGGATGAAGAAAAAAAATCATTCTGATACCAAGATTGTATTCGAAAAGAACTTTCGTCATAAATTTAAATACCAAGGGAAATTTTTAATAAGAGTCTCTAAATACCTATTTCCAGATGAGCGATGAAGGATATGCAGATTTTGAATAGTGACGTATGGCTTTAATTTAAAGACTTTCCCGCTAAAGGATAAGAAGTTTTTATAAAACATGGAAATAGCAACAAACACTATCTTAATACACTATATTAGTGCCTTTCTTTTGCCTTTGTATCTGGAGCTTATGTTCATAGCGATTAGTTTCCCATATATATAATCTATGTTATAACCATACACAAAAGTCAAGGCCTGAGTCGAAATAATGCACTGATGGATATCAGTTCTGCAGTATTCACATCCAGTCAAACTTACGTGGCACTTTCGAGAGTTGCAAGTCTGGACCACTTACATCGAATAAATGTCGACTTTGGAAGTATTAAAGCGCAGGAATCCTCAATTTGTGAATACAACAGACTAAGAAGCATTTACCGTCCCGACTTGTCAAAATTGTAACATCAAAGCTGTAGCTGAAGCTCAAGAAGTAGTATCTGAAAAGAAAAAGAGGAAGACTACATACAAAAATAAGAAAAGGTCTATCTACAAAAAGAAATGAGATGCCATCAAAAACATAACGTAAAAAAAACCAAGTCTAGCAAATCAGTTCTTCTATGGTAAAAAGCTGCGAGATCCATCTAATACCAAGTCGGCCAATTTATTCAGTCCCTACTTAAGGGTACTTCAGTCTTATTACGTAATTAGCTAACCTAACAACATCTTATAGTGACCATATCAATATTAAAAATCTTTTATGGTTTAAATAAATAGATTGACTTGGCAATCGCACTAAACAATCTAATATAACATAATATGTTAATGTAATCTAATTTAATGTAAAGATACATTGTGTTTTCATGCGATGGCCAAGTCATTCTATTGATTTAAACCATAAAAGATTTTTAATTTTGATATGGCCAGTATAAAATGTTGTTAGGTTAGCTAATTACGTAATAATTTAAGACAGAAGGACCCTTAAGTAGGGATTGAATAAATTGGTCGACATGGTATTACATGGATCTCACAACTTTTTACCATAGAACTGATTTGCGAGTCTTTGTTTTTTTTTTACAAGTTATATTTTTGATGGCATCTTTCTATCTCTTTCCTGATTTCTTTGTTTTCACTTCAGAGCATTGCTCTCAAATTGAGGAAGAGGAAATTTTATCGATAGATAAAAATCGTTCGGTTTCCTTAAAATTAATAAGAATAAAATTAATCATCGGTACTCAAAATCTATTTCTTCAAATTTTATTTTGTATATTATACATGT
Source organism: Argiope aurantia (assembly GCA_026543865.1). Classification (NCBI taxonomy): domain Eukaryota; kingdom Metazoa; phylum Arthropoda; class Arachnida; order Araneae; family Araneidae; genus Argiope; species Argiope aurantia. The sequence continues at coordinate 153,008 of JAPMOR010021900.1, forward strand.
ATATAATAATGTTTAATTTCTTAATTTAAAATAATATAATATGATGTATTTCTCATCATTGTTTTGAAAAAGATGCAGTTTAAAACCAAAGATAAGAACATTAGAATTCAGTCTTCCTGGGCTTTTCAGTCAGTAAAGATTCAATCTTTATATGATATTAGTGATATTACAGTCACTAATATATAGCAACTTGAGCTCAGAAGCGATGATTAACTGATAATTAAATCCTATAAACAAACAATTGGTCATAGAGACACAAGTTTTAAGAAATTTTAATTCTTAATCGAAGTAGATAAAAATTGAATATTATTCTGAGAAATATGGAAGAAAAATCGAATAAAAGTTATAAAAAAGCGTGAAAATAATTTGAGAAGATATTTTCAAAGGTATTTTAAGTACTAACATTTATATTTAAATACAAATTATGAACATAAACAATTTCAAATACTTACAACAATAATTAGCATTTATATTACAGACATAATTGGTCATTTCATTTTAATTTTATCTCATTGAGATCGTAGTCTTCTTTATGATGATAAGTTTGTTCTTTTTTCCCAAATGCATAATGAATACCAAAATTGGACATTTTTATGAATTACAACACCATAATGCTCCTCCATAAAGAAATAGTTGGTCAAGATAAATGTCACCTATAGCAAATTAAGCATGATGTTACATCTTTGAAATGCATCTTTCTTATCTAATCAATCCTCGAAGTCGATCCAATAAAAGCTGTGAAATTGTTGTTATAGCACATCTCTCAAACTCGATACTTAATTCCACCGAATCTTATGCAATCTAATATATAGAAATTCAGTTTTTTTCCATTCACTAGATTACTTTCGGCGAGAATATCTCTGAATCTTGTAAGCGAAACCATTTAATCCTACATCCCTACAAAAAACAACTCTGCGCATATTGTTTCAGTCTTGATGACGTCACGTCAATCGTTAATTACGTCACAATAACACAACACCATCCTATGGGGATGGAAGAAATTAGGAAACTTTATGGTGCCAGAAACTTGTGACGCAGCAAAAACACAAGCAAAGCGAATAATTCCTCTTCTGAATACCAATCAATTTTTTTTTCGAGTTTGAATTTTGATACAATAGAGCATCAAAAAAAATTTGGTTACTAAAGTCTTAAATATAAGAGAGTTCGAAGAATGGTAGTAATGCAAATTGTTTGGTATTTGCAAATTGTTAGGATTTCCTTTGGTAGTAATGCAAATTGTGTTCGAAAATGAAAACTTACTTTCTAAAAGAATAAATAAAACTGCTCAACTTCTTAGTAAGCTTAGAAAAAAAAATCGTACAAATTTTGGACTCTACACGTATTTAGAATTTTGTTCAGTACGAAACTGAAGATTTAAATGAGGCACAATTGTGTTTAAAAAATATTTAGAAAAGAAAACATAATAGAACAAAAGGAAAGTAGTCAATACTTTTAAAATTCAATATACAAATTTTAATGCCTTGAAGAATTTATAAATATTACAAAATAGCTTTATTTCATTGAGTAAATTAACTCTTAATAGTTAGTTTATTTTACTAAAATGTTTCATTTATTTATTTTTAGATTTATAATTATTTACAAAAGAGAATTTCAGCCATATATAAATCCTCTTCAGTTCTGAGGTACATATATGTGTACCTGCAGTTTTTTTCATTTTCCTTATCCTGATAAAGTAAAATTTTAACGAAAAAATGCATACAATTCAATATTTATGAATGTAGCTTGCATTTTTCATCAATAAATTACACTACAGTTCAGCACTTTTTTTCATATCCATCTCTATTGATTAGAGACTTTAGAAAAAAAAAGTCGAACAAGAAAACTCAGCAATAAAAGTACCATTTTTAACATTTATTACTAAAATAAACTCTTGTATATTTTTTATAAAATACTTAGTACCTGGTAAAATTCATTACCAAAGTATATCTTCTTATCTATAACAGAAACGGTGAAAATATAAATTTAACTAAGGTACACATACGTGTACCTCAGGCGCTTTCGCGCCCATTTCTAGAATGCTTGGGATCCATAGTGATGTTTATTTTTTGAGCTCTTGTTTTCAAATTGCCATTTCTTGTCCTTGAATATATTGTATATCTTTTGTATAATAAATAATTCTTATGTTCCATAATGTAATAAGATATAAATTTAAAAATATTTATCTTTTAACTTTAGTAAGAAAATTAATTTTATAGCTTCCTTGTAGTCAGCAATTGTAATTTCAATCCGACATCATGTATAGAATATTCAAAATTTTATTAGCTATTAATAATTTTTTTACGTCAACTCCATGAAGAGATTATTGAGCGTTTAAGACAAAGCGATTTTAGGGAGAGCAATGGAATTTTTCATGTAATGAAAATGATGAATTCTGACAAATGCATTAAAAGAATAGAATGGAATGAATAGGTCACAGACGATAGTAAAATATGCCTTGTCAGGTAGAAAGATAATAAATCCGTGACTCTATTATCCACATGTATAGATAATGAACCAATCGGAACAGGTAGAAGACGGTCAAAATAACTGAAACAAAAAGCTAATGCAAAATAATCTGCTATTGTAAAAGCATATAATATGCATATGGGAAGCATCGAACATTATCTTGTGTATTACCGGTATGCAGTAAGGACGAAAAATGGCAAAAAGAGTGTACTTTAAAATTATGGAAATTAAAATTGTTCTATCCACAAATATTTTTTCCACGAACAACTAAAATGTATAAAAGATAAACGATCTTGAAATCAAATTTTTAAATAAGTTTTAAAATGGTCAGGTTTTCAGAGGATAATAAATAACCTAGAATTTGAACGTAGATAAAACATTAAATAATTTGAATTTTTTCTATTATTATGTTTTATTTCTTTTCAAATGATAACTTTCTTCAGGCATTGTTTAAATTTATCATTATATGTTATAATGTTTTAAGAATTCAACAATATAATAACTTTATGAACATTAAAAATTTTATTTGCATTTTTTTTAGAAATTCAGTTTTTGATGCTTTATATAAATAAGCTTAGCGTAGAATTAGTACAGCCCATATTATTTTTTAAAAAATTGAAGCAATGAAACACTATGAAGAATTCCCTTGAAACAGAACCTGTATTATGTTAATATGGGCAGGTGTCTAATATCTTTACAAAAAAGCATACATACACAGAAGCACGATTCATTCTAAAAATGACAATTAACACAATACAATTAACGTACTGGAAATTACACGTATGTCAATTCATCAAATTGCTAATTGTGTTAAATAAAATTTCGGTAAATCAAAACTGAGTTACCTGTTTTCTTTCTATTCACTTGCAAGACCTATGGAATATACTAAAATAGCATGCAAACAATCAAAATTTATATAAAAAAAAACGTTTCTCATAAGATACTTTATCACATATTATTCCTAAGATAATTCATGACAAGGCATTTACCATGTTATTATAAATCCTAATATGTGGAAATTTAAACCTATAACAAAACGGAAAGGTTAATTGGAAGAATTGAAGGAAATTTAAATTCAGTAACTGAAGCTAAAACGAAGTAGGGGAAAGTCGAAATTTATGTGCCATTGATAAATATTTCTCAAATACATAGGGGCCGGCGTCCCGGCCTAGGATTAACGAGTCTTCCCCTTGATCTGGCCGTCCCAGATTCGAATCATGGTTCAGGCATTGTTGTTCTTCATTTTGTGTTCTATCTGCGAGGTGTGTGAATTAGCCTCCCTGTAAAAAAGAGGTTGTGCAATCGAGTGTGTGAGTGTACACTTCATATGAGCTACAAGTTAACACTTCTGCCTCGGGTTCCCAGGGTTCTTTACCCTCAGAAGTTATTTCACCTCTTTTCCGTGGAAACGCGGACATGTCATCATCATCAAATATATGGGGCATAGTTTTGTGCTTGCATTTCTTCAAGCAACCACTTATAAATTTCCAAAATCTTTTAATTATTTCTCCAAAATGCTTTTATCAATACAAAATATAAATTTACTGGAGAAAATATTCAAATGTTCTCAAATAAGTTAGCTTAACTTTTTAAGGAGTCTTAAAGAGCAAAAGCTAATGGAAAATTTAATATGAACACATTTAAAAATTTGTTTTAGTTTTGAATATCTTTCGATCAAAAAGGCTTGAAATTTTCAATTTGAAGCAAAATAGGTGACCGCAAATAAAGCTATTTGTCAAATATTTTCACGCGCATTCGAATAAAATCTGCAAACGAATCAACCTACCTCTCCCGAAATATAAAGCGAACCATTTATAACTTTTGGCCTTTGAAAGATTCTTATTTTAAGGTAGAAAACTGTTTTGAAAACAGTTTCCTTTTTTGAAAAATTTTGATTTTTTTAAAAATTTAATATTTTTTATATTAAAAAAATATGAAAAACCATTTAAATTTTGTTTTTAGGTCTATTTTTATATTTCCTTTTATATTCGTTTTAATACTATCTTTATATGCGGGTTTCTATAATTCTAATCTCTGGTAGAATTTTCTTTCAAAAAAACTTCGTAAATAAAATTCTAATTTCCTTTTTTTAATTCGAATTCGGTATTATAACTTTTCATTATGTTCTGTAGCTTCTTGAGCTAATGAATAAGTAATTTATTATTTAGAAATATTTTATAATTGTTTCAATGCAACCAAATATGTAAAAAGGGGAAATTTCTCGTCATTTATCAGTGGAACCCGATTGTTCAAAAATATCTAGATTGCAGGTTATTTTTTTAATTCAGGTATTTTATTTTTAAGCTATTTGCAAAATTTAAGCAAAACATTAAATAAACTTCTAAACTAGAAAAATTTGTTTTTTACCTCTTTAACACCCCCTCCCCCTATAAAAAAACTTCCTTTTTCTAAAAGAAAAAAACTTTTGCCACTTAACAGGAATAATTTGGTATCATAATTCCTTTTTTATGTAAAAATTGAAAAATATAACCATTTTAGCGCTAATTTCAAAAAAAAAAAAATCATTCCGAACGTATTCATATAAATGCTCACTTAAGTATCAAATTATATTATAAATGACATGACATTAAATGCTTTTGTTTAATTTTCTATTTCCTCAAAGTTTCATCTGTTTATGTACCTTCAAAATGAAAGATTTTTTTTTAAAATAGTTATCCAAAAATATAAAAATAAAATGTTTTACTGAAACTGATTATGTGGCGAAAAACACAAGTTAAGCCATTGAAATTATTTTAACAATAGAAAATTCTAATGAAATACTGAGTATGTACATGATCATCTCTAATACATAAACATCGGGTAAAATGAAATTTAAATGTTTTTGATTGTATTTATATTAATACTCTAGCAGAAGTTTTAGGAAGTTAAAGAGTAATTTTGAAAGATGTAATTTTTATAATACTTTTTGAGTTTTACAATTGAAAAATTTTCGTAATGGGCCATCTATGGTGATCTTTAAAAGAATTTATTTGAAAGTATTAAAAATTATATTTTTCAAGAAAATTTAATCATAAAAACACATATTTATTCAAACTTCTTATTTATAAATGTGTTTTGATATCAGTGGGTTAAGGCATCCATTTATTATATCTATATAAGACATATTTTAAGATTTTTATTATATTCTTCTACTTGAACTTTACTACAAATCATTAAATTTAGAATATATTGTGTAGTTACTAGTTCAAAATATCAAGTGTGTAGTTCTATGAAGGGGTTAACATTCATAGTTTTGATAATTTCTAGTTCCAATTCAAACGGTCTGCTCTGTAGTGAATTCCGAACAACGTTTGTATTGTGATTACACAATTTACAGTTAATATACCATCTAACAAACTTTAATCATTTTAAAGGTTTTACATTAATTTGCATGATAATATATTTAGGTAGGATGTTGTTTGTAAATTTTCCCATTAGCTGTGCTTGATACAACAAAAAATGATGCAAAAATAGCTCGAACATTATGTAGAGTAGAATATTTAACCTAGTCAACCAAATATGGTAGAAAGTTAGTTTTTAAATAGTATATGATTATTAAATTTTCTAAAACTAAATTTAAAGTTAATAGAAAATATAAAGTTTTTCATTAACATTTTCTAAGCATATTGCTTGCAGAAAAGCTATTTTCACATCAGTTTAATGTTGAAAAAATATTTTTTCATTAATATCAATTTATTTCCCTTATCTATCTTTCAAATCTTATATTTCGCAATAAGATTTTTTTCTTATTTTTTGCGTTTATACAAGAAGGAATTGAAACTATATTAAACACTTATTGGGTTCCTCCTTATTCATACGACAATAAATCGCCAAAAAAAAGTAAATATTCGTCAAAAAATTTCAAATCGAATATGATGAACTTGAGTAAATTTAAATTCACTAAGCAAATATTGAAATGTACTATCTTGGCGAAATCTTATAATCCTAAATATAATGGAGCTTGGCGAGTTTGGCTTAATCTGATATCCGTTATGTAAACCCTAGGAGAATACGGTAAAAAAGCACACTTTTTTGTGTTAATATTATAATTGCTGAAAATGGAAGTTAATTTGTAAATATAATTTTAAAAAGCACGAATCAATCCTAGATTATTAAAACATGTTATGATGGATAATTTTTTGAATAAAGGTTTCAGTTACCTTTAAAATTTTCTTTTTGTTCACACAATGCAAATTATTGGAATTTTAGCATCATTAATACACATCAATTCCACAATAACTCTCTAATCGAAGTTGAAAACAAATAAAAATTTTGTAACAAGAATTTTATTAGAAAAAAATCTCAGTTGGTCTTTTCTTGATAAACAGCTCTTTTTAACAAGTACTATTTCTTTATTCGTTATTACTTTTACATATCTGCATTTTACATGATAAATCTGTTCTTTTTTAGCAAAATACTTTAACATAAACCTGATGCTTCATATGAGGCCTTTGCGTTTTTTCTTATACAGCTTCTATAACTGGTAAGACAGTTTCTTTTTCGTTATATAGTTTGACAGAATGTTAAATAAATCAAATTAGGATATGAAGAAGCTCTTCGATTAACTCTTTTAGTTTAAATTGATTATAATTCCTTTTAGACAAGCTTCATAATTCTCTCTATTTCATGGCTCTGTTCGCACAATCCTATTGCATAGAATTAGTTCTAGTACTGAATAGATCATGGTAAGTACTCAGCTTTGATTCTTGCATTAGCATATTATCACTCCAACAATGATCTGAATGTCTACGATTGGTCTTATAGCATTACATATATAAATGTTATATGCCAAAGCCTCTCCGAAATTTTCTTTTTTAAACACAAAGCATTTAACATAGCATTAAAAATTGAGAATTATACACTTGTACTGGCCTCTTTTGGCGACAAGATTTTGATAATAAAAATTTGCTGTTAATATTGGCTTTTCTGTTTGATTACTTATTAATGTGGAAGGAATTTATTTGATATTTCACATTTTTATATCACAAGATTAAAAAGATATTAATTTTAAGTTATCACTTCAACGGTAAATTAAGCATGAGCTAATTAAAATTGTCCATACAGGGGAATTAAGTGGAATAAAAGTGCTGTTTTGGAGTACATGTTTAAAGAGAATTTTTTTTGTACGTTGTACGACGATATATGTTGGAATTTTAAATACAAGAGTGAACTGTAGGCTATCTTATAGAAAATATCAGTGAGAATAATTTAAGATTATGAGGAATAGGTAGATTATGTATCAGAGTATACTGATTTTTCCCTTGTTAATTTACATTTTATCCAAAATTCCCACCCATTATATTCTTGAGGGCAATAGGCTATTGCAATGTCATCATAAAATAATTATAATATAATAGATTATTTTAATTAAATTTTAATTCTTTACAACTGAAGCGTCTATTAAATGATTAGTCTAATTAAATTATAATTATTCACAATAGTGAATAAGGTATCCACTAATAATGAATTTCAAAAATGTTCCCTACATATACATTATATATTTATAATTACAAGAAAAACAGTTGAACTAATCCCCAGCTTCAAAGTGTAAGCTCGATTTCATACAATTAGTGTTCCGCATTAAAAACACTGGCCTCTAGATATGTCATAGAGTACTTTCTACCCTCCTCTATTTCTGAGAGAAATTGAAAAAGCTTCATTGTACAGACTCTAAAAAAAAAAGTCCACGACAGAGTTCCTCAGCTACAATCACAGAACCGACTTCAAAAAATTCTTTCATGTGAATGCTCATTAATTCTAGATACGTCATCAGGGGTCATCTATTCCATTCCTCGCCACTTAGAAAGATATTTCAAAGTAAAAATTTGATACAGTCCTCATCCTCCATGGGCAAATTTCTGAAATTTTCGTTGCCAACCATAGGGTTTCGTCGTTTTGAAGAATAGCTAACAAATCTGTAAGCTCTACCATTCCTATGGCAGTATAAATTAAAATAAAACTTTTTTTACTTTTACTTATATTATTAAAATTATTATTTGATTGTACTTTTGTTCTGATAAGAGGCAGCTCATAAAAGTGAATTTATGTATTCTTACTATATCTATACCCTTCGTCGATGATTAGGTTAGGAAGGTGAAAACAATCAATTGACAAATAATAATTTTCCAAAATCAGTCAATCGTTGTGGTTAGAGATAAAGATGAGCAAATAATTTATGATATGCATCCACAGTCATTTGCTTTTGGATGAAAAAAAAAATTGGAAATCAATACATTTTATAGTATTTTTAGCGCTTATGACTGGGGGAACTCTTTCAAATTGTCTCTAGATGGGGAATGAAGAGTGTTTTTGAGATTTTTCTCGTAAATATGAAATGGGAAATAGGGATTACAGATGACTTATTTGGGTATCATTAACTTTCATACGAAATCAAAGTTAGTAAAATAAATATGCAATGGTTATTCGTGCTTGTCAAATGTTTTAAAATATATATGGAGTGAGAAAATTCGGTCGTTTTAAGTGCCTATTTAATTTGCTTTTGCACATATTAAAGCACAAATGGAAATAGGAAGTTCGCAGGAAAAAAATCAGAAAGAAGTATGAATATCTTAAATATGAAAGCAACAAGGGCAAACGGCCATTTTTAAGTAGAAAATTATTGCAGAAAGTTACGTATAATATTTGATTTGTGATAGATGTGCAAAGAAACTGGAAAACTCCTATGTGCCACGTGATACGTCTCTGACTACTTCACTCTTACCACAAAGAATTTCCACATATTTCCTGAAAACTCAACAATTGAAATTAAGTTGCACAACTTTCAGTCAACTTCATTTATATCATGTATGTTAGGGGGAAATTTGGTCCTTATTTTTATATTCACTTCCCTGTGTTCAGGTGGATTGAATTTTTATACGCTTATGTAATTCCAATGGAAATACTCTGATGAACTTTTTCTAAACATAGTTATCAGTTACTTATTAATTAATTTAAAATTTGTTTTCTCACCAGTAGTGCTATCTGATAGTGTATTTTAAAAACAAAATATATCAAGATTAAAAACCAGAAGATAATTAAAATATATGCTTTCGATTTACTGCATTAACAAAAATGTGTTTTAAAATATTTGAAAATTGATTACTTCAATATTAATTAAATATTAATGATAAATATTATTCAATTCGATTTAAAATAATTTTTTAAAAAAATTATTTTTAAATAAAATGAGGTAATATTTTATATGACAATAACATCAGCCTGGAACTAAAACATGTCCTTGCTATCGTGACCTCAGGGAGTCCACTAAAACAATTATACTATTATGTTTTCACCCAATTAAATGCATAATTTTTTTTATAATCGATGTTATTTCAGAGAGAATTATTCAAAATTTTCTCCCAATCTCTTTAAAAAGTAGCTAAGTCAAAATTGATGTACGGTTATGTAAAATAAGTTAAATGCACTCTTATGCAAGTATTTTCCTACAATTTAGTTACATTTATTTAATTTTATTAGATAATTATCATAAAAAAGTAACAAAAAAATAAATATGAATAAAAGTATTATTTTGAAAGAGTAAATACAAGCATATTAAATCTGAACTATGCGCATAATTATTCTTAACCGCAGCTTTTTCCACGAAGATACCATTAAAAATAAAACAAAATAATACTATTTATTCAAATGGTGAATATGACATCAGAAATATAATTTAATACTTTTAAGGTAAAAGTGAATTTTAGTGTGCACCCAGCTGCGCCAACAATGCCAAGTCGCCAATAAAGATGGCGGACAAAATAAACAAATACTTCGGCGGAACAGTTAAGGTTACCATTTCCCGCCATCTAATTATGACTTTTTACTGATAAGTACTGGTTTTTTTTTTTTCATACTGCCCGGTGCCTTTTACTGATGCCTTCGGCATCTGTAGAAGGCACCGGGCAGAATTTTTAAACTTAAAAAGCATCCTACGGCTTCGCTAGCAGCGGGAGCGGGAACTTAGTAGCTTCGCTAGCACATTGAACATAAAGTGTGTGGATAACAGAAATAGTACATAACCAAGAGAAAAGAAAAAAAAAAAACGGAGAAATAAGCAATTGGAACATTCTCCATACAAAATTTCAAACAAACATACTTTTCCCACCTTCATCAACTCGTAAAAAAATATATTCCACTCACCCTTCATCCATTCTGCCGGTTCGATATCAAACCATTCTCAATACAAAATTTGAAACAAGCATCCTTTCCTAACTTCATCAACTCGTAAAATATATATCTATGCATATTTAACTCACCCTTCATCCATTCTACAGATTCGAAATACTCCAGATATAACAAATTATGAAGGGAACCAACCGTTATAACACCAAAAGAATTACGAGAACTGCGAAGAATTCCATTGCATCTGTCTTTTAAAGTGAGAATGCAGACGATTTTTTTAAAGCGCATACTGACAATTAAAAATTGCAAAAGAATAAATATTTTTTGTTCGTATTCACATTAAAAAAAAGAAAGAAGAAAATAACTTTTAATTATAAGCTTAACTTTCTTTATTTAATAAATTTTAATTATAATAAAGAACAAAATTAAAATCTTTAATCGATATTTTTTTAATATTTTTAATTTAACATTTTTCATAATGTAATTGTAGTTTATGTACAACTCAACCATTGCAAAAAGTAGTAAACAAAACCGCAGTACGGTTGTTATAAGAGGCATCCAATGGGTTGCAATATTGGCGACAAACAGCTGGTGCACATTAATCTTCACTTAGGCCACTTTTAATTCTACAGTCAAATCATACTTTACTTAACTATGAAATATGAAAAGAAAATAAACACAATAATAGAGACAATTTTAGTGTTGAGACTATTTTATTTTGAGGGTAGATGGTTTGAAAGAAGATAAAAATTAAATGCTATTGAATGCGCCTATTGATAAGAGTCCAAAATGAATTGACTTCAAGCAACGATGATCGGATAAAGATGTTTGATGCGATGTTAGGAGGACGACACCTTTCAGCGAAGTCACTTCAAAATTAGATGAATATCTTTCATTATAGAAAGACAAAGTCACAAGTAGGGTGACCGCATGCGGTCTTAATGTCAAGTCCATCATCAGGAAACAGTATCACAAATATTTGCAAAGCAATAAAAATGGTCCGCAGTGTATATTATATATATATATATATATATACAAACAACAAAAATATATACAAAAAATCATATACACTATATACAAATGTTAGTGACTGGATTCCTTTTGGAGATTGATGATGTTTTGCTTTATTTTTGAATCCAGAAAGTTAGAGGATTAGGTACAAAAGGCTGTTCTGAATGAGGAGAAAATTTCTTATAATAATCCGGCACTTCCCACAGTTCATAATCATAGATTGTTCGACTATTTTCTTTATCTAGTTGCATTTTCTGAAGGTTGAAGAACAGCTATTACTTTTGAATCTTGATAAACGGAGGCCCACAAAAGATGATCAAATAATTTTCAAAGATTGCTATTGTAGATAATTTGCTGAAATTTTTATATATGCATTCATTTCAAGTTTAAAAAAATGCTTGGTGTTTCATAATCCACTCTGCACAAGCTGTAAGTTCGTCTTGTTCAGACATTTGCAAATGTGCCAGAGGGTCATCGAGAGTCATGTACTCGAAAAACGGACTGAGGAATGAGTTTAGGGTGATTTTGATGGTAGCTGGTTCTGGTTGAGAAAGGGTCAAAGCTTCGTCTATATTAGAATTCTAGTCAGATTCTTCCTCGTGAAGTGGCAGAAATGTTTCCTCAACGGAGGTTCCAGCATCCATTTTGGCATTATTTGGCTTGTGATACATTGATTTTTGACATCCATTATCTTGTTTTTTAAATTCATTCATCAGAAAAATTTTCAATATCAAAATATACGGAACAAAGTGAACGCAAGAAATCCAGTCATTCATTACAAAAACTCGAAAATAAATCCACATGGATGTGCACACAGAAAAATATTCTAGCACACCCATTTCTAACTACGGGGAAAATGTTATTTACCAATAAAAATACGATCTTAAAAGAGCTCAAAATAAAACTCAATAACTCGAGCAGTTCCAACTATAGAAATGACCAATTTAACAAAAATGCTGCTTAAAAGAATCTCAATGTTTAAAATTACATTGCTTCTGTAAAGTTAAGTAAACACTGTGATATTATTTTTATTGTTATAGAATGCCAGAAAACAAAGTGTAATATTCTATTTTAAGCGTTGTTGTAACTTGTTCTGTTGTAGAATAAAGCAGTTGTTTATTGTTGAAAATGGAGATTTAATTATTGAAGAACTAGACCTTTAATTTTAAAAATCAAATATATAACAAATTTTATTTTAATTTAAAAATTTCATTATATACATATTATATATATATATATACTGGTGTGCAAAACTTAAACAACAGGTAGGTTTTTTGCCATAACTTCACGAGAAATCATCTGAGAGACATGGAATTCAGAAATGAGATGCAGCATTTTGTTTTGAAAGAATGACGAAAGCATAGTTGCGCAGAAATGAATACAATGCATACAGTATGGAATCAAACAAAAAAGGCTTTATTGAACTCATAGTATCGTTACACATGATTGTCTTTCCAAGAAGAAGAACAGCAAGCAGATGTTCCTTAGTATGGGATATGCTCTCCCCTTACTGCAATGGTTGCTTCGCATCGTCTCCCCATACTCAGCACCAGATTGTCCAACAGTTCTTGAGGTAAGAGTGCCCATTCCTCAATCAGCATCTGTTTAAATTGTCGGATGTTCCCAGGAGGATGTAATCGTGCCTCAAGGAGTCTCCCCAAAGCATCCCACACATGTTCTATCGGATTTAAATCAGGAGAGCACGCTGTCCAATCCATTCGAGTGATATCTTCAGTTTCCAGGAGCTCCTCAACAGCATGAATCCTGTGTGGCCGTGCATTGTCATCCATAAAAACGAAGTCTGATCCAATGGCACCTCGGAACAGACGCACATGGGGAAGGATCACCTCCTGACAATAGCGATCTCCAGTTACAGGGATGAAACCCTGTCCCTAACTCTCTCCAAATCAACTGGCGTTGGGAATCGCTTGTAACATCACGGAAAGAGACCGTTTCGGTGGTCCTGGAGTGGTCGTCTGGGGAGGCATTATGATGAACGGGCGGACTGAGCTCCACGTTTTCGACAGAGGTTCGGTAACTGGAGATCGCTATTGTCAGGAGGTATATATATATATATATATATATATACACACACAAAACATTTAGAGATTTAACAGGTGGCATGTACTTTTGTGATTCAAAATTCCAGTGACGGCAGATGGGGAGGGAGATAAAGTGAATTCTGCAATATTTTCTTTCCATTTCTGAACATTGCGTTCTTTTTAATATAAATTTGTGACTCATTAGCTGTATTTCTAAATGCAAAATAAATAAAAAAATCCTTACGAATTATAATGAGGTTTAAATATGGAATCTTCTATAACCTCTATTACGAGTGAATAATTTAGTGAGTGAGTATTATTATAGGGCAAGATCTCTTCTCTGGATATTTTGTGCCGATACCAGATGAAAACCTTAAAGCTACGGTTTAAAATTATGCAAATGTAAAATAATTTTATGAACACATATTAAAAAGGATATGATCCTAACTTAAGGAAAGGAATCCTAAATTAAGAGCAATGATAAGAAGAAATCAAATTTCTTTGATAAAATCAACCTCCTTTAAATGAAGTAAAATATTGAAATGTAGTTTATGTTCAGTTAAAAGCAGGAGACAACAAAGAACTGATTTAAAATGTTTGAGACCTAATGAATCCAGTTATATACATTCAATTAAAAAAAAATCAGATAATTAAACCATCGCTACATAGGCAGCCAGTTGGTGGTGGCTGCTGAAAGAATAGATGTTTATGAGATATTCGATAATACCCAATTCATAATAATGTTAAAATAACATCGCATCGACAATTTAGGGAGGAAAACCAAGTTTCTATAAAACGTTGGAAAGTGCGAATTTTTTTTTCTGTCTCAAGGTTCCGATGACCTAAGCAATTCTGGAAAAGCCACTTACGAATACAAGACCACCCAACATCATGAAGAAGGACATATTTGTATGATTCGTTCATTGATTTTTAGCATTGTCCGATGTTTTATTTCTTTGAATACCCACATGAGAAGGAATCTAAAAGAGAAGAATACCAAAAACATTTCGAAATAGATTCTTAATCAAATTCCTAATATCGGAAATGCAGGCATGACTTTCGAATGAGGACTGGAATTAATCGTTTCCTTTTGAAACATATTACTCGAAATAAACTGTATAGAGCGATATATATACTTGATATACAAGGTAAAAACTGAAGTAAATTCGTTTTACTGATAACAAATCTGTCACAAGCATATACACAGCCATCATAAGACTGAGCTTTGGAACCATCCGTGTACATAGGAAAGTTTTTGTCGTACAGTGTGCATGTCCACGAACAGAAGAAGGTGCCCTAAATATGAAATGAGGAATAGTAATCTATTTTTGAAATGGATGAAGAAAAAAAAATATCATTCTGATACCAAGATTGTATTCGAAAAGAACTTTCGTCATAAATTTAAATGCCAAGGAAACTTTTTTGCAATAGCCTCTAAATACGTACTTTCAGATGAGCGATGAAAGATCTGCAAATTTTGAATATTGAAGCATTTCTATATTTTAATCCTTTCCATTCCAGCCGTTCGGTTTGGGGCGCTTTGAGAATTTACTCTATAACTTCCAAGTGGGTCGGTTAGGGCGCGTGCTAGCAGTTTTAGGAAAGATGAGTGTTAAAAGCGGCTACTCTACTAAACACTCCAGGAGGTCCTCGTTATCTTCGACAATCGCGGCCTTTTCACAATAATTTCCCCTGTGCCTTAGGGCGGTAGGGGTTAAGGCGGGATTAATAGATTGGCGGATATTTTGCATTTCGAAAGGGTTTTAGTTTCTATTTTCATGTGTTATCTCAAAATTGGAAAGATTTTATGGCCATTTATAAAAAAAATTCCACCGAAATGCTTTGTTAACGATGAATGGTATATAAGGATACCAACAAGTTGTTTATTTTTCGGATAAAAATCAGAAACACTTTTCAGTATTAGGACTATTGTAATGATATAAAGATAAACTATAGCATTGTCACTACGGCGTATTTACATGCCAGTTTTCTTACAAAATGTGTAGGGACTCTTGTTACTGTAAATGGAAGTCGTTGTACACTCCAAGCGTCTTATTCTGTCACCAAAGGACTGTCGGAATCTCTGAGGCCGAGTACAAACAACCGCTTTCAAATTAGCATTAGAAGACCAAAAAAAGATTGGGAGTATTCATTATTACCCCCTTCACAGAGAGAGATAAGTTATATAAATACTGAGTTCCTTTTTCGAATGCCATTCTGAAAATTTCACTTCAGTTATGAATTTCTACTCTTCATTTTACGTACTGTGAATAGGGTTTTTGGATTATCAGAGCAATTTTTGTATTGAAACGCTTATTATTTCTTCATTATGAGTAAAAGAAATCGTGAACACATTGACGAAGAAATTAAAGCTATTTTACTTGCTTCTGATGAAGGTGACTGATCTATCATTGCAGATGAGGGTTGACCAAAAAATGATACTTCAGCTCATCTCTCGTTTATTCTAAACAAAGAAGCAGGAGATGAAATTAACGATGATTAGATAAACAAGAGAGATAGAAATGAGGAGTCAAAAATTTTATATAATTTACTTATTATCAAAAATTTGCAAATTATTCCCTCATGCGTAAATTTGAAGAAATTTAATATGAAACTTTCGTTCAAAAAGTTATCTTGACTTAACAATACTATAGAAATCTTCGCATAATATTTTAAAATCAGAAATTCAGCCTGAAAAATTCAGAATGACTCTTTATACTAAAAAAGTAATATTTATGATGAATGTAATAGTAAATGTGTTAAATCTTCATATTTCGTTTATAAAGAACTAGTCTCCTTTGGCGACCAGCCGGTTTGCCAGTATCAAAGCTCGCTACAATTTTCAATTAAATATTTTAAGTAACTGGTCACTTAATAGATTCTCAAATAAAACCTTTTTAATCTTCAAATTTTGATAGTCATACCAAACTTATACTGTTGTTTAGACCATTTCGTTCAATTTACTATATTTATTTTGCTAATTTGTTGTCATTACCGATAAAACTTCAACTTTAATTTAAAGTGGAAATGATGAAATTGCAATTAATATAAAAATATTTTTTAAACCAAGCGTTTTATTTTATTTATCATCTTTATTGCTATTTATTTATTATTATTATTATTAATATTATATGCCATTTATTTATTATTGAATATGAGTATTGCAAACATAATCGCTCGGTATATAAGTCTTATGTGAACTACAAAATATTTTTCATAATTTATGTAATATCTCAAAGAATATTTCAACAAAATTTTCTCAGATTCAGCGTAAAATTCAGTTTTTAGTTTTGCTTTCAAAATTTAGAAAAACTCAACATTTTCATAATCTTAGGCCAATTAATCTTGAGAAACCTCTGCGCTGATTGGCGTATTTTCTTTGAAACGTTTGATGAAAAATCTAAAATTATCCTTTTTTTTTTATTGAATAGTGATATTCAAATTTTCATAAATCAGTCAGTTTAAGTGATTGATTTCGTTGATTGGAAATTAACTCTTTTTTATTTAAAATATTAGTGTTTCAAGAACATTTTGTTAATCGTGATTTCCACAGCAGAAGCTTTATGTAAAATCAAAAATTCGTTATTGATTAGAGCATTTATTGAATCGAGTTACATAAAATATAATCATTTTCCATTTAGACCATTTTAGCAGATCTGTGTCTTACTAAAGGTTTACAAATTAGCTGTGTGGCCATGATTTGAATGGATATCCTGTTCATATTAAACAAAACTTGCCTTAAAATAAAACTGATTTATTGGATTAATAATATAGAGAGTGCAAAAGATCATAAAATAATTGTTCTTGAATTTATTTTTTAGAAAAAAATAATACTTCTTATTTCTTTCATTTCCTACAGACGATTTCATTTCCAAAAAGATTTAATTTATTTTTATTTGGAGCTTTAATCAATGTGATGGCAACACTTAGAAAAAAGCTATTTTTTTCCCATGAATGAGAAACGTGCTCGTGCAGCTTAAATTTTATTTTTATTTTGAACAAAAAAAATTGTTGAAAAATATAGTTAAAATATTTCTTTAAAAATTCATTAAAAATAGAAATTTAATTTTAAGATTAAAACATTGGTATCATTTAAAAGATAAATTTTTGATCTTTAACTTCATGTAAAAGTCTTTTTGTGCGGTAATATTTTCGGAAGTTATAGCAGAAACACGCCAAAATGTCGCTTAATTTTTAAATAAATAAAATTCTAATTAAAAATTCGAAAAAATAACCCCCAGGTGCACTTTCCCGACCACTAAGGTATACACGTGCCAAATTTGGTAGCTGTTGGTTGAATGGTCTGGCCTGTAAAGCGCCAACACACACACACACTGAGCTTTATTATAAGTATAGACGTAATAATGATGAATCTTTTAATAAAATGTTCAGGCTGAAAACTGAAGGAATGTATTTTCGAAATGTATTTCGTCGAATAATTTTTTCCCTGAATTTTATTTCATAATTTTTTCTTTTTCAGTATTAAATAAAGTTCTGTTATCTCATCTATCAAATTGTTTCAATAGATGATATATATAACGTTTGACTTAATATATTCCCTTCGTTAGACAAAAATTTTAAAATTTATATTTTAAAAGATTAGTAAAAATGAGTGGTAAAATAAATATATTTTTGAAATGTATATATCAAAATATCTTTATTCCCCACATTCCTTTTCGATTATTTAATGTAAAAGCAAGAATGCATAAGATTTTGGAAAGAAAATGTGAAAACTTCTTTAAAAATTTAATTAAAATTCTAAAAAATCTCTCTTAGTATTGCTATCGAAAATGCAAAATAATATGTTATATTTAAAATTTCAATGAAGATAACAGTTTATATTAAAAAAAAAAGAATGCTAAAAACCTGATCTGAGTGTTGAAAGAGCATATTGTTTTCGAAACATCTTTCAAAAAGTGAAATAACATTTTTTTCTTAATTAAAGAAATGTTTTTATTTTGGTATGAATGAATGGATTGCATCAATCAATGAATTGCATTGACATCTATACTATGTAAAAAAAAAGTACTAATTGCATTGATATGTGCACAATGTATGTTCTCCATTACTATGCAAAAAATTTTTACATGCTAATATAGGATATATTATTTAATTTTGGGAAAAAAAATTTGAAAGCCTAAAGAAAATTAGATGAAACAAAGATGTTTTGAAATTGCTGGTAAAACCAGTTTTTATTAAAATAGTTTGGAAGCCTAACGTAAAATTTATAAAAAAAAACCCTATTTTCTAAATTGTAGAATAAATTTCAAATTTTTTGTAAAAAAAAATACCTTACAAATACGAAGAGCGAAACGCTTCATACTAAAAAATATAAATACATTAGAATAAAGCTCTTATGCTGATAGAAAATGAATCTCGTTGTCGAAAACCGTAAGACAATTATTTAAGGTAGAGCGTCGACAGGTTTGGTTTGGTTATATTAACGTCCCGTTTGAAGCAACACTAAGGCTATTTTAGAGCGTCGACAGATTTATTACTTCGGAGTGCGGGGGGGAGGGACCCCGCACTCCGAACCCTCAGCTTGGAAGAGTCCATGCCTTCCAGAAACAAGCTGAGAAAGTCTGGATGTTAAAGAGAGTACCGCTTGAAAAGTGCCTGGATGTTAAAGAGTTAAGTATACAATTTTTATTTTATTGAAAATAATTAATATGCTGCTATAGCAGTGCTCTAAAGGCGTAGTTTGAACCATCTTCATGAACATTATTTTTACCGAAATCTGGAAATGACTCCTTCATTGTAATCCACGCACAGTTAATAAATAGGAAT
>JAPMOR010021904.1:0-44815 GCA_026543865.1 Argiope aurantia
AATAATAAAACAGACGACGAGGAAGAAGCAGATGAAACAATTTTCCTTTTCCGTTCGATATGAGGCAAAAAAATTTCCATAATCCATAATAATTCTCCAAACTTTGCGGACGAAATTTATATCGGTGAAGTATTTTTGCATGCGATTTGGTGGCCGTTATTATTGCATTCTTACCCACTCCACCCCCTAGCTTTACCCCTGCGGTCCCGATCAAACATGGACTGGTGGATTTTTTCCTCCCCCCTGCTTTTCTCGGCATCCTCATTACTTTGAAACTCTGGAATAAAAGGGGGGAATAAGCGGCAGGGTTAAAAGGGTATGCAGTGGGAGGGTACAGCAGCGTTCTCTGACGACCCCCTAACAATAATATCGCACGGGACCCCCGGTCATGTTATTTTCTTTGTTTTAAAGAAGGTGAGGTGGGGGAGTTGAGTGCTGGGTGTATGACGAAATGAATTCTTAGCAAACTTATTTGAGGGAAGTTTTTCGAAACTCTTTTGGGCGAACACACGATGTTGCTGTTGTATGCGGAACGGTGATTTCGGCAAATAATTCAGGAATTCTTCCTCGTGTGGATACTATTTCATTTCAGTGAAAAAGTTAGGGTTACTCAGCTTTTGCAGACAATTCATGAAATAAAACTTTTTGCTTTTTATCTACCTATTTAAATAAAAATTTAGCGTTACTATTATTATCAATCGAATACTGCGAGTTGAAAATTCGGAATCATTAAGCATCGAGATATATGAAAGCAACACAATATCAAGTTTTGTTTTATTTCTTATACATCTAATATTGAGAGCCACAAGGAAGAAAAAGAAAATATACATTGAGTACTTTTACACGTCGAACAAAATGAAAAATACAATAATTTACCTTAAATATTACTTGAATATCAATTACCTTAAATATCAATTGAAATATTACTTGCATAATTGCATTAGCAATTTGGCATATTTTAAAGGTAAGCTTTTAAATCATTTATTTGCAAGCTCATGCGAAATTTTCATTTCTTCAACCATCCCCACTCACCGTTTTTTTTTAATCCCATGTTATCTTGTTAAAATTAACATCAACAAATGTGTACCATAAAGATTATAATGACCGATATTTCTGACTTCAGAGGAGTAACTACTCAGTGAAGTATATGCACAAAATAGCAAGGATTATTTACTAATTTGAGTGAATTTACAATTTCTTTTTAAAAACAATGTTTAATGTCAGAATGGAATAGTCTCAATTTTTTTTATTTATCGTTTTTGATAATTGATAGAAAATTTAACAACTTTTGTGAAAGATTCAAAGAGTTGTCAAATGCTTCATTTACGTATGGATAAGTACGTATAATCCAGCTCTTTGCACCATTTGTTCGTGAAAATAGCAACTGCAAAGGCAAGTTTTAGTAGGAACTGTCCTCTCTCTCTCTCTCTCTCTCTCTTTTTTTTTGTTTTTTTTTTTTGTTCTTTAACTAAGCATGGTTAGGTTGGATACGATGAGATGAATTCGTAATTTGACAATATGTCTTACAGTATTGATAAGCTGACTACTGAAAATGTTTTCGTATGCTATTTTTGAAGCCCTATTTCATTTAAATTTTTAATCAACTAGGCAATTATTTTTTCTTCAAAATTAACTTATTTATTAATAATCCTGATGAACTTATAATATTTAAGAATTTTAGAAGTTACAATTGAATTATGAGTTCTTTAGTTCAGATTGTACGGAATCACAAACAGTAGTAAATTGTCTTGCACAGTGTATTTATTCTTTGATCTTTTGAGCAGCTTTCATTTTTCAAGAATAATATGACTATATTAATGGAGCCATTGGCATTACTGATATAATTTAATTATCATTGCTTGATATTACTGATACTCTTTTGATTTTTCTGTTTAGTTAAATTTTGAATACACCATGCTTTTTAATGTAAACTGCATATCTGTTGTTAGTAAAAAAAACCTGTACACTGACACTATTATTAAATATTATTTACATTTAAAAAAATAGTGCTGAAATTTTCACCATTGTCACGATGTTGCCTTTTGAAGCGAACTTTTTTCTTCTTAATAAATACGTAGTTTTAAAGAATAGTTCTATGGAAATGCAAAACTTGTTGTTCAAATTTTTCAATATATTTTGCAAACACTGTTTCCAATTTTATAATGAATGCATACAGACATTCTCTATTCAATGAATGACGGGATATTTATTGTTTAATGTACTTGATTCAACTTATTATAATTTATTAAATTTCCATTCCAATTGAAGGTATGTAATTGATTTGTTTTTTAAATCTTATGTAAATGCTCATTATCTGAAAAAAAATGGTATAAAAGCAAAACTTGTTTCACATTTAAATTATTGGGAATTGTGAACAGTAGAATCACATAATAATAGGAATTTTAGACTCGGGCAAATGTTGCGCACAGATAAAACTTATCTCCCAATTTTAAAAAAGTTGCGAATGAAAGATTGAAGAATTTATTTAATTGCTAGTAATTATTTCATAATTCATTTTAGATTTTGCAAATGTTCAAGAATATTCATATGCATTAATTGCCACATATATAATTCATATGCATTAATTGTTATTTTTAGAAGAAATTCATCAATACGGAAATTCATTTCTCTTTTAAAGGTCAGGCTTTTTAAAGTTTGTTATTATTGTTTATTTCCTTCGTATTTTCGAAACCTTAGAATATATAATATTATTCAATAGAATCTTAATCGAATTATTTCAAATATATATATTTTTTTTTATTCTGGAAAGAAATATGCATTTTTTTTTCGAAATTTAAAATTGTGATCGAACATACAACAATATAGGCATATATTTAGTATAAAAATATATCTTGCAAATTCTCTAGAATTCTAGAGACTATGCAAAATACTCTCTAATTACATAACATTTGTTTACAGACAATGCAAAAATGGAACTTAAAATTTCGTGTTATAATTCTACCTGCAAAGAAGAACCACACGGAATTTAATTTCTGAATTATTAAAAAAGTGTAATGGTGTTTAATTATTTTTTTCAATATAGATACTTTTAAAATTTGCATGAAAGAAAGCCAATTTAAACAGTATCATTCACAATAATATTTTATAAAGAAAGCGTCCACTTCTAGAGATTATTTATTTTCCGCCTTCAAGTGATTCCAGACAAAGCAAGCCTACGCACCTAAAAACGAAACGAGAGCTAAAACAAATCATCGGTTGTTAAATATAAAATGCTAGGCATTTTTCTTCCAGCGGCAGGCGGCGGCAGTATATCTTTCATTTCGTGAAGGCCTTTTAAAACAAAACAAGAGGGGGGGGGGGTAAAAAATGATGACAAATACGACGGGGCTTGCAATTTTTCCGTCTCCACCCGAACGGTGAGCGCGCCGACTGTGGAGTCCAGCAAAAGAGAATGCGCCCCGGCATGGCTGTCAGACGGGCATGTTACATGTCATACACGGGCGGCGAATCATCCATCAGACGCATGTCGCCAGAAGTCAGTCTTCCCGAGGCCCCTCTCTCCCTATCCCACCTGTCGTGCTGGCATTCCCGCCATCCATCTTGTTCTTTTCGTTTGGAGCACTCCTGCCTTCTAAACATCTACCCCTGTTCTCTTTTTACAAAAAAATTAAGGGGTGGGAGAGTTAAAAGTAAATAAATAAAAACGAATCGAGAAAAACGTTACGAAAAAAAAAAGAATCATGAAGTCATCCTTGTTCGAAATGTCGAGTATAAGTCTGATGTGAAGCATTTCCTGAGGATTTATTGCCATGGATGGAACCATCAGCTGCTTGTTTGATTGTAGAAGAGAGTTGCAAGGAAGAGAAACGAAAAGCAACAGCGGAGTGGTATAAAAGAACGGAAGATACATTTCAACAGTTTGTTTTTGAACTACATAGAGAAAACATCGCTCCTTTTATTAAGTGAAAAAAATGAGTTATAATAGTTTTATTCATTTCGAAAGTTATGATTAACTTTTACAGATTTAATAATAATAAAATTAGACATTTATTTAGTAACTTAAACATTGAATATGTAAAGAGTTTGAGTATCTGTTTTCGGTTATCTGTTCAAGTTTCTATTAATGTTGCATTTGATCCTGACATACGTTAAAAGTTAAAACTCAAAAAAATATGTGGAAGTATGAATATTTTGTGTATGCTAATTAATGTGTCTTTAATATGCTTTGACGTTGTCCTTGTGTAGGACTATAGTTTCCTTAGTATAACTTAAGCCATAGTATAACTTAAAGGATAATACTATTTTTCGTATGCTAATATGTGGACATTTCTTAGAATGAGTGCATATGAAATTGCCTCATGATTATTTAAACTAATGAAAGGTTATCTTTAAGGGTAAATTTATATTAATTTTATAAGCCTTTTAGTAATGAATTAATAACTGTAAAAGTTTTATAGAATTTTAAAATTTCATTGAGATTTTCTTTCTAAAACTTTTTAAATGAAATAATTCGGTTTGCAAAATTTTTAAGGAGAAAGTTTACTTGGGAGTTGAGCAATAGGAAACGGCGTATATCTCATGATTGTAACTTAGTTAACGTTTGATTTGTTGCCGCTTTTAGTATGGAATGGGTGATAGGGAAAAAAATGATAGCTTTGGAATAAAATGTTAATTTTCTCATATATGAAGTATACGAAGAAAAATTATTGCAATCGTCAAAAATTCGAACTCGAAATTTTGACAAATCCGTGATCTCCGTGAGTCCGAAAAACCCATTTTTGGTATTATGTCAGTCTGTGAACATGATAATTCAGAAACGTTTTGAACTAGAAGAATGAAATTTGGTATATGGTCTTTACACCACATTTATATGTACCTATTAGATTCTGAGCAAAATCCATTCAGAGGAAGTCTGTATGTCTGATTGTTCGAGTACAAGTGAACTTTATAACTAACAAACGTAAAATGTTAAAGAATAAAATTTGATACGTAAGTTTAGCATCTAAAATTTAGATTATCAAATTTTGAATCAAGTTTTCGCATGCATGTAAACTCAATGATTGAATTAATAAAATTCTGTATGTGATCTTACTACTACAAGAATACCGTACCCAATTTTGTTTCCGTCGTCGTAAAAATGGCGTCCAAAATGCATATTCGAATTATGGATTCAATTCCATAAAATACACTTGTGTCTTTACCCAAGGTCTGCAATTTTATACGAGGGAAGCGAGATAATAACTTCATTTGGAAGTACGCGAGAACATTTCGGAGAGACTACTTCTCTTGTTTTTGAATTATGTTTTAAGATAATTATAAATAACTTCACATCTCATGTTATAATGTGGAAATGTTTTACTGAAATATGTTCATTTGCTTTCTATCAAATTTCACTGCTAGATTTAGATTTGAGTTGCTTATCTGAGTATTGGACATACTTGAATAATAAGACTTTATTTCTGAGAGAAAGCAGGCAATAAAAACTTTTAAGAAAAAAAATGTTGAGAGTATTTCACCGCTATTGAAATTTCTTGAACAATTTGTTCAGATATTTTATTGAATTTTCGTATATCTAGGAGTAGCATCAAATATTTCATTTCTCTTTCCTCTCTCTTCTAAGCAAAACTCGTATCGATAGATGCCATGATCTCGAGCTCTTTATTTGTATGCTCATTTCTGAGGGTGGTGATATGCATTCTTTACTTCTTGATAGAAACACCCCACATATTTGAATGGTTTGAAATACAAAACCGTAGTACTGTTTTTATCTCTCAGAATTAAGAAAAATGTATTATCACCAAAATAAACATTTCATGTTAATTGATGCGAGGGAAATGGCAGTAGAAATCTTCAATGGGAATGCTTTCTTGGGGTAGTCTAGCTCCGATTATATGTGTTTAAGGAATTTGAGGATTATTATAATTATGTATATGGTAGTAAATTATTTATTAACTTATATATGAGGTTGTAATATCATTACCTATAAAAAATTTTGACACCTGAAATTTTCCTATAAGCAGTTTAGAGGTAACTCTTCTATAACTGTATTTGTTACTTCAAGCAACTGCTAAGTGTAGACAGGAGATGCTTTGGATATCTGAATGCTTGCTCGTATTAACTCTATTGTTAGCATAGTATTAATTTATTCCGATTACAATATCTTTCTTTTACAATTTTATCAAATTTATCCAGAAACTTGGATCATCTGTAAAATCCACCAGCTTTGGGGCTTTTCCAGGATTGAAAATGAGGATTATTTTCAAAATATTGGAAAAATGGTGCTGAAAGGGACAATTATTTATTTATTTTGGTTTAAGAATGTGATACTATATAAAAATGCAATCAAATCAAATTAGGTTAATATCATGGATTTTTGGGCCTCTTTTTTATTAATCAACAAATAATACATTGTTTGATTACGTATCAATTCTATATGAGGAGCTATCTTTTGTGTATAATAATCATCAATATTGATATTGTAAATCTTTTCTTTTCAAGAAAATTTCTGTGAATGTATATTTTATTAAAAAATTACCGTTTTTAGTTGCCAATCTGTTCACTGTGACTAATATATTTTTGGAATTTCAATTTATCATTCTAAGCTATTTAATCTTAACGGTCTCTTTGCAAAATATTTTTAGATTGGCAAACGATAATGCCAAACGATAACGAAAATTGGACCAATTTATTAGCCGAAAATTCTGTCAGACCTAAAGATAAAGAAATTATTTGGTTATTAAATACTTATGAAGAGATAACAGAAAAAAAAGATGCATTTTCTTTATATTATAGAATAAATTTTATATGGTTTTAATAAAATAAATAAGAACTACTCAAAATTAAGATTTCAATTATCATGATTAATAAAAGCTTTATAAATCATCTCCATATTAAATGAAAGATTTTCCATTTCTAAAACTACATTCCAAATTCCTTTTCCTACGTATGCATTAAACTTCTTTAATTATGAGGCACAGAATAGCATCCGAAGAGTTTCTTAGTTTTGATTTACACTTTCGAGACGACTCTAGACGCGCAATTTATGAAACTAATACAAACCGAACGTTCCAAAATAATAAAGAACAGCCATCTCGTACACGACGGGGTGTGACCTCCTGCCGGCTCTTTTCCTCAGAACACCTGGAACAGCCTCCACGCTGCCGTCAAAAATGAGAAATTTTGTACCTTTTCTCAGTCTGTTTGTCATATACAGGAGGCAGTATCGCATCAGGTATTCATGAGCGCATGGCTGAAGGGAGGACGGCTAATTGCGTTGGTGGATTATTTATGCACATTCTGCATCTTGCATGAGTTACCTGTTGATAGGGCTGTAGACGCGTTTTATGGACGGTGTTAGGTTTTTAGCACTTTTCCCAAGCGCGTGTCAAAAAGGGGGAAATTATAGTTATTTAGATGCATAGAGTTTTAGATCGCCTAGTATCATGATGTCTTTGGTAGATTCAGTCGAAACTTGCGAGAAATGGAAAAAGTAAAGGTTTTGACATGTGATATGCAGATGCATGTTTTAGAAATGTCAAAATTTGTGGTTTCCTCAAGTTCTATGATAATATTTATCTTAGTACAAAGATAAATTTAAGTACAATAATTCAAACACAATTCATTTTCGCAATATGTCGATATTTTTATTCAAATAATTAATATTGAAAGTTATTAATAAAAATTCAAATACATATTTCATTTTATGAGGTTATATTGAAAGTTGGCCATTTATATTTAAATTTTCAAAACAAAATCGCATTAAGAATAATGTTTGTTTCTTAACACAGCAATCTGTTAACTAAATAAAAGGTGTCCAAAAATTAACGCAAGATTTGAATTTATCATCATTCATGCAGTAAAATGCTGGCAACTCTATTAAAATAACTGTTTGTCAGATGATTGTTTTGGGTTTGTAAAAATGGAGCGTTACAAGATAGAACAACGCGTTTTCATAGTTGAACAATATTTCAAAAATAATGAAAGTCTGGCGGCCACAGTTCGAAAATTTGAGAATTAGCCCCCTAGATTGTGTGATTTAAAACCATTGGATTTTTGATGGGGTTATTTGAAGTCAAAGGTCTATGACAACAAGCCCACAAGCACGCATACATCGAAGGAGGAATTCAAAGCTGCCTCAACGAAATTTAGACTCATTTATGCAAAATGGTCAAGGAAAATTTTGACAAAAGAGTGCGTGTATGCCTGCAAAGCCATGGAGGCCATTTGCCTTAAGTGTTATTCTAAACATAACTGTATTCTGTGTACTTTACGATTCAATAAAAATGTAACAATTTGATTTAAATAAAACCGTGCTTTTTATTTAATTCAAATGTTGCGTTAATATGTTGTTCTATCGTGTAATGCTCCATTTTTACTAAACCTAAACTCTCAGCTGTTAAATGTTTTTTTAAATAGATTGCTAACACTTTACAGCACGAATGATAGTAAATTTATATCTTGCTTTGATTTTTGAGATGTTCTTAATTTATGGAAATATAATTCATTCATTGCATTATTGAAAATTTATACAAATTAACGAAGAGTTTAATTGATTATTAAATCAACTAGGGATAATTTATTTTGTTTAACTTTATAATTATTTCTGGAGATAATTATCACTTAACAGTGAAGAAAGATACTTCATTTTACATTAAAAAATAAATATATATTGTGAAAAAGAAATCGTAGATCTTGAAAGCGTTTCTAAAATATGTAGCAGGTATTTTTTGAGATACAATTTTACATTTAACCGAGAATTTAGAAAAATGTCAACAGTTTAAACAGTGTCTGTCGCATTAAAAACAACCGACACTCCCATCTATTAAAATTACTAAACTTTCTCGGGCCATATTAGGAACTCCTCAAATATCATATGCCGCTTCATCAATTCTCCTCTGCTTCTTTGAGACTTAATTAGAAACAACCAAGCAAAGGAACAAACGAACAAAACAAAAATAAACTGAAGAACAAAAATGGAGAGAACTCCAGTTCCATTTATTGTTTTACGATCTGTAGAACTATCGCTTGGTCATAAAAAAGTGCCCTTTGAAAAATGGCCATCGTCCTAATTTCCACATTTGTACGCAGACGATCCGGGGCGCAAGAGTCAGCCGTGCAGGGGCGCGGTGGTGGCAGCTTTATGCAAGTCAATAAAAATCGGCAACTCCTGCCTGTAGTAGTGGGGCACAAAGGAGAAGTCATAATTCTTTGTCAAAGGGCAGTTGATAAGGAGGGCCGGGGAGTCCTTAGATGGGATTGAAGAATTCAGCAGCCATTGTGAAGTTCTTAGATGACAGCGCCCCTCAGTATCTCCTATTTTCTCCCCTTCCGTCTATTTTTATTGTTCACCCTTTCATGGGAGTCCTTCATTGACACCATTATTATTCGTCTTAAGCAGGGGATGACACGCGTTATCTTGTTGCAGTGGGAAGCTATTGTTGGCTTCCACGCCAAAAGGGTTATCCTTTTCGTTTTAAGAGAATGAAAAGGAGGATGGGACGACGGAAAAGGGGGTAAAAAAAGCTCTGGATTTCTTCGTGTGGTGGGAATATTTTTGCTTTGAGAGTTGAGACACGTTTTAGTCCTGATTGCTAAAAATCTACTTTTAGCTTTATAAACAGATTAATGTCGATAGGTGTGAATTTCATTTATTAGTTAGGCAGAAATATTCAGTGTTTTTCAGATTCTCTTCATTATCATTAACTGAGAAGGCTTGATTGTCTTTAAGGGCTTAACCTTAAGGCTTAACCTAATTATGGAACCGACTGAAGCACTGATTCATAAATATGTACGAAATTAAGATGGAAGTCGGGTAAGTGATTAAGAGAAAAATCATGAATAAGAAAAGTAAAATAATGGGAGAAGTTTACAACTTTATTTTTTTGTGTCACCATATCAGGAAGAAATACTACGTGTTTATCGTTTATCATGGAGATTTCATGCGTTTTGAATATTTTATTGCAAATTATTTTGTAAGCATTATTTTTAAAATTGTATAAGGATGAGAACTCGCATTTGGATATAATTAGTAGCCAACCAAAAAAAAAAAGAATCTTATTGAATGGTAACGAAAATTAAAATGAATGCCATTGTTTTTATAAGTCATTTGCACTGTCAAGTTGAATGAAGCTTGTTATTAATTAGATGGTACTTTATAAGATAGCAGTTTTATTTTTTAAAACTTTATTATTCTATGTTTTAAGGCAGAACTCTGCATAAATTTAGAAATGTACTGTGATATTATTATAATAAATAAAATCTTGAATATCTTTATTATTTATTCTAGAATTGACAATTTTAGAGACTAGAAATACTGATTTTGATTAATTTCGATTAAATCTCTTACGTATAATATAGCAATCAATAAAATCTCAAGTAGCAAAATAATTTTAAATTTCAAGTTATGATAGATAATAATGTGTGTTATTTTAATAGTCTTATAACTATCCGATTCATTGAACACATAAATGACTTTAATGAAAATATAAAATAACAAAATATCACAGTACAATTTACGATCGTAATTTGTAAGCAAAATTAGAATATGCCGTTAAAAATAATTAAAGATTGGTAACCATAATATTTCATCTAATAGGATGTATTTAGTAAACTTTGCTTCGGATTTTATAAAAAAAAATTGACATAAAAAAGTAGAACCAATTAGAACATTACCTTAAATTTCAATAATGGAACAATAAAAAGTATATAAAACTAATAAAATGGTTTAAATTTCATTTCAATAATGAAACGAATTGTTGTAATTTATGCATAAAGAAAATGTTTAAATTTTATTTGCATCTTAAAAGAATTGAACTGTACATTCATTATAATTAAAAATACAATTTTTATAATCGCACAAAAAATATTTCATAAAATAAATTTAGGTGTTATTGATAAAAAATGTCAATATTTTGATAATTTTAAATTGATTAATATTTTATTTAAAATTTTCAGTATATATATATATATATGTAATGATATTTTAACTCTAATTTCAATTTAATTAATTTTCAAGATTTTATCTTAATTTAGCCCATAGTAACTTTATTCTAAAATATTCTCTAATTTCGTGATCCAATTCCACTGTCTCTACTTAATTAATTCAAGAGAAGCTTTGTTCAATTGCTGAATCAGCTAAAAGTCAAACTTTCCCACACTCCGCGTGAAGAGGCAAAATACCGATGTTGAGGCGAATTCTTTTTTAAAATCTCCTTGTGTTTCCCCTGCCTTCTCCGCGTGTGTAACGAAAATCCCTATCGAAATCTCGTAATATATTAGCACTATGAAGAAATGTTTTCCCTATCAAAATCATAGGTTATATAAGACCAGGGATAAAATGTCCAAGAGCTTTTTCCTCATTCCTTTTCTGTGTCGTTCTGTGTGCTCATCGCTTGTACATATGCCTGCTTCTTAAAAATGAAATAAAATGACGTCACGAAATAGCAAGTCTCTTCACTGTCTTCAAACTGCATTCTGCTTCACATAAAATAATGCTTATATATATTTGGCAATTTTATGTCAAACAAACTGTAGCAATTGAACTGTAGGGTGTCAACAGATGCATTCATTCCTCTTTATTATTAGTAAAGACTATAAAAGAATGAGTAAACATATGGATTTGAATGATTAATGTTAGACTCAAATGAATTGCATTTTTATCATCAATACTCCGAGTGTAATTTTTTTTAGAATTGAAAGGAAGAAAGATGTTATATCATATAGGAAGTCTTTCTCAAACGTAAGCAAATTTTTAATTGTAATTTTAATGGATAATTAATTTATAAAGTATTTTTGGCTAAAGTAACTGATTTTCAGTATGGATATTGACCAAACAGCAAAAAATGATAATTATATATTTAACAAGAAATACTTTCCTATTAAAAAGATTCATATAAATACAAAAATTTATAAATACATGTTTGAATCTTTTATTAATATAATGAATTATTAGTATAATTAATAATTGAATTAATATAATGAATGCGCATTTATTAGTATATCATTTATTAGTATAATAAAAAGTAATCTTTTTACTATAGTTATAGTCTGTTTATTAATCTTAAGAAATAATTCAATGCTATGAATATGAAGAAATTTTGAAATAATCTTTTTCACGGATCCATTACCAATTGATTTCATAAGTGAAAAAAATTGAATTAAATTAATCTAATAGCTAATAATTAAATTCTGAAAACATTAAAACAATATCCCATTATCAAAAACACAGAAGTATATGAATTTCCAATTTTTCAGCAAGTTATTTGAAAAAAAAAAATGAATTGCATTATTCTGTTTTTATGAACATGGAACAAACAGAACTACATGAGGCTGAGTAATCAGATAAATTGTCATATTTATGATGCAGTTTAATTAACAAATGCTGAATAGTGGGATTTGAACTACTCATCAACAATTTTGATTTCTAGAAAGTTAAAGCCCTTTTTCTTTGAAGTAAAGTTTAAGTTCTGACTTTCTAGTTGAAAATTAAATTTAAAAAATATAGATAAATTAGAAGATAAAGTTTCGCATAATGCACAATATTCCACATTAATTTTTGAATTAATTTACCCTGTAATCAATAATGTAGACAAATTTATGCAAATATCTCCCTACTAAAAGGTAGGGATACGTATTAAAAACAGACATCTTAAAGGTTTTGAAAAATAAAATATAAAAAAAATTCCGAGCAAATTATTAGTAATATGTTTTTTTTAGCGTAATTTCTTACAAATCCAGTTCTACTAAGTATATAGAATTTTCACGAATTTAATACTTTCCAACAGCTAGTACAGAATCTCTCAAACTGATAGATTTCGGTCAATCCAAAGTGTTTCTATCGTGGATTTAGCCTTCTCTGATATCCAACGGCCCTTTTACGATGGAACACGTATCGACCCATGGGAGTAAACAGACCGCTCTAGGGTGCCTTCGGACCCCAGCTCTCTGGCCAAGGGTAATGAATGCCATTCCGAAAGCGCTGTGAATATTCGATGGTCGAATTTGACTAATAGCGGTGGCAATGCCGCTGAAAAGGCTGATAAGAGAGGGGTAAATTTTTACACAAATCTCGTTCCTCCCCGTCTTTCACGCTTATAGTGCTGCTGTCTATTCAAATCTGTTGTGAAAGGAGAGGCATGCAGAACAATGGGAGATCCATTTTCTGCCTTTCGATATTTTTTGTTCCCCCCTTTTCGGTCTATCTTTTCTCTTTT
The DNA here is from genome assembly GCA_026543865.1 of Argiope aurantia. Classification (NCBI taxonomy): domain Eukaryota; kingdom Metazoa; phylum Arthropoda; class Arachnida; order Araneae; family Araneidae; genus Argiope; species Argiope aurantia. Next base: position 13,173 of record JAPMOR010021904.1, read on the forward strand.
TTTTTCCCTGATGGATTTTTATTTCTTTCTCTTTCGGGTTTGGTTTTTAGGTTGCTTTGGGTTGTAATTATGAAGGTTGACACCCTGTTTAAAGAATCGATTTTGACTATGTTTTTAGAGATATGTGATTTTTTTCCCACATAGAATATGGAAATGTACCCATTGTTTTTAAAAAAAATTATTTTGGTGTGAAGAATATATATCCATTATAAGGTTTATATTTTATCACGGTTGGAGTTCAGTCCAATTTTCTTTTTGCTATTTAGAAATTCTTGAGCTACCAGTATCTGTTAGAGTTTTTGATTACTTTTTTGTCATTTATGTACAGTATTCCTGTATCGTAAATTGCTATTATAAAAGTTCATACTACCTTTTGAGGCGTAACCATATATATGCAAATGTAAATGCAATTACTAAAAATAACAAACCCCTGCTCTAAATTTTCTAAATTTACCAGTTATTGTATTTTTTGGAATTTATTTAAAATGCCGGTCACTTTTAAACCTCCCTGCCGTTCCTGCTTGTCTTGTTTTCACTTGATTGCTTTTAAATTACAGCATATTTACTGTCAATCGGATGGGACTCTTCATAATCGATAGCCGACGCCATGCATTAGTATCTGGAGTCTTAATAAATGAGTTGCCACATTAAGAACACAGGTACTGTAGTCAAATACCTAATGGCGATGGATGGTCTATGCATTAATCGTTACCGGAAGAGGTGTGTCCATCATCGGAAATGTGACCAACACAATTACATAAGCATTGCTGCCCCCGAAAGAAGGGGAAAAAGGAACCTTTCTATGGTAACTCCTTCTCATTTACGTACTCCAGAGAATCTGTAGATATAATAAGCAACAAATAAGAACCGCTGATTTCATTGTTTCAAAAATTCATATACCATTACTCAACAAAAAAATTACTGTTACGACTTATTTAAGTAATTTTTCAATGGTTACAATCACAACAATATTTCTGAACACTATTTATACTCGATAAATTAAATAAAGCAAAACACACAGACAATTAAAATGTGTTTTGAGAACTTGCGCAAATTTTCTTAAAAATTAAATAAGTTACAGAATATTTAAAGTAAAAGTTTTGTTTTGGACAAAGTTTTATCAAAATCTGTAAAATTAAATTAAAGTAATTGACCACGATACTACCTTAAATGCATTTGGTTAATTACTTTTTAGTTCTTTCAGCTCTATTAAATTATTTTTGTCTATTAATCAAGATAAGTTCTGAATTATGAGCAGCATATCATTTATTACTAAGCCAAGTCATATTAGTTTTTGTTTTTGATCATATGCGGCTCACGTTCTTAAAAAAAAAAAGGGACGATAAATTAAATAAAAAGATAAATCCATATTTCGAATTTTTATATTACATTAAAAACATTATGATGCGAAAACTGAAACAATGCATAAACAACAAGGGAAAAAAAAACCTGAAAATTAGTTCAGTTGATTTGAACAATTAATTTAAAGAGGAAAAAATATTCACTGTTCCCGTTTAGAATCCCCAAAAAGGCAGTACTAATAGATTAATCAAATTACAAAAAAAAGTACTTTTTTTTTAAGGAAAGGCAATTTTTAAAAAAAGTCTGGTTCTTTAAATTTGTTAAAAGCTTCATTCGTTTGTAATGTCTCCCTTATTACCACTGTTTTCATGCCATTTTCTTAAACTAGTACTGACGATAAAAAATCAATCTAATTTATAAAAAGTCAGTTTTATTTATGAAATAATATAATAATAATATATATAATTAAAAAAAATTTCTCTTTATAGAAAGCATGTAAAGGATGGACACATTTCAAAATCAAGCAAAAGCAAGGCAAAATAAAAACAGTTGAAAAAAAAATCTATCCTACATAAAACATGTGCGTTATCACTGATTAGCATTCGCTTCGGCTTTCATATAATCATAACCCAGTCTTATCTTTTGCTTCGAATTACTCAGAACTCATGAATGCCGTGATAAAAATAATTGAGATGATCCTGAACACACGTGGTCTCCTGTAACTAACAGTAGAGGAAAGATAATTAAATGATGACTTTGTATGCAGCCAGACACACATAAATAAATTAAGAAGCAGCGTTCTGAGGGGAAAAAATGAAGGGAATAGAAAAAGATAATTTGGAATTACTTTATCTTGGAAACGATCAATTTTGTTTTTTCCGAAGTCTTTTTTGCTCCTTTTCATTTAGATTCCCTTCTCCCTCCTCCCCCTTCCATCTGTTTTAGAGAATTCAGCTACACTGCTTTGAAGCGCGGAACTAATTGTTCACTATCTATTGATTCTAATTTTCGTTACGCTTTCTTTTTTTCTCTGTGAATCGTAATATTAGACAATTGCGACTGTCATTTACTTTATATAAAAGATTCAATAACAATAAAGTGTTCAAATTTTACTTTCATATAAATATTCTTAATGTACTGGAAAATCTTTATCAGTAGATAAAGCGATATACTAAATCAAGAAAGCATAAAGAAAATGAAAAAAAAAAACCCAGAAGTCAAATTATTAAAATCAAAATTTTTAAAAAAAGTCACATTTTCTTAATGTATAAGTCTCGGACTTTTTTTACTATTTGGGTTCCATTTTATCACATCAGACTTCATCGCACTTTCTTGCAATAATATTTATGAAATCTTCCGATATGTTCTGGAATATTTTTTAAAGTTCATAAAGAAATATCATATTCACTTTTCTTATTTTAGTGCTCCATTTATATTAAATATGTTTACTATTAGAATCAAAACTCAATCTAATTCAATCAAAAAATGCTTTCCTATAAGTTTTTATTTAATATAATATCAGGGTTTTCCATTTTTTGAAGATATTAACTACTTTTCCTTCCAATTATTCAAACAGTTGAGCCCTATCATGTATCCTATGAATATTATAATTACTTTAAAAAAACCTTGATCTTAAATGATATAATAAGAAGACATCAGAGCATTTGAAAAGTTTTGAAGTTGCAAACTTTTAGTGAGATAGTGAGCTTAGTATAAAACTAAACAAATTTTTTTTGTTAATTTTATGTACCTTAACAATCTGAGATTTAAAAAGAGAAACAAATAAAGAATTTTGTGTCATTCGCCCTTATTTCATCTTGAATCAGATATTTGCTAATATATGTATATCATGCTCAGTATTGAATATTTTTTTGGCGTTACTTTATGCACCTTAAAAATCCCAAATCTAAAACAGACAAATAAATAAATTTGTATTATTCGCCCTTATTTCATTTTGAATTTGCTATTTGCTAATATATACACATAATTCAAGGTTTTTTAGTGAGTCCATTATCAAATTAAATAAATTTTTTGGCGTTACGTTATGTACCTTAACAATCCCATATCTAAAACAGACAAATGAAGAAATTTGTGTTATTCATCCGTATTTCATCCAGATTCTGCTATTTGCTAATATATACATATAATTCAAGATTTTTTTCGTATCCTTTAAAGTTCATTCCAGAAGTTTAATCACCAGAGCATGATTTTGATATCTCTCTGCAACCAAATCTTTGACACGACTCTCTTCCTCAACAGACACTCTCTTTGCCTATCCTAGCTCACTCCGCATATCGCTCCTTTATTTCGCTGGAGACTCTTCAAACTCCCCTAACCCCCGTATGTACAAACTCCCTCTAGAGAAAAAGAGCAGTGAAGCGGCGATGGGGGGAATCAATCAGTCATATTCAGTGGCGCGCTCAGTGGCGTCTTTTGAAGCGTTTTCCTCCCCTTTTAACACCGGGACAGGCCTCAGCCACCCCGCAAAACTTCTCTGTTGCGTCGGCAGCCGCAAAAAGTTTGTTTGAATAAAACCCTTTATGCTCTCCAAAGCATGAAATCTCATGCATTGGACTTTCTGGCTCCTACGATTTGGAGGCCCCCTTTTTTTTTCTATCTTCTGCACCATCATTTCTTCCTCCCTCTGCTCCCTTCTTTTTTTCCTCACGATTCATTTCTTACCATCTCCATATGAAGATGGATTTCATTTTGACCTCCTACCAAGTCTATTTCGGTTTGTATATATATATATATTATTTTTCAAAGTTCCATCTAGGAGCGAACTCTTTAGTGCCGTACTCTGTCCTTTGATCTGTTGAGCATCGATTCGTTGGGCACATACTTTTATCAGTAAAGACAGAATGGAAAAAGGAAGAGAAAAAGAAAGAAAAAAGAAATTTGAAGATGCTTTGTGATCTCCTCTACTCTGAAAAATCAAGCATCACACGGCGAGCATTTATATGCCAAAAGAACCTTTAATAATAGTTTAGGATTGTTACAAAAGGACATAAAATCGCAAGATATCTGCTGTCTTGATATCGTTTGATAAATAATCATGTAGCAGAACACTTGATTTCCTTTTGTGGACTATTTGCTTCTTTTGAATTGGACAAAACAGAATTGCTGTAAGAATTTGGTTGAAATAATGCAGCTTTCTAGTGTTTGACTAATAATTAAAAAGCAAATAGGTTCAAAAATTTCTGCAGTATTTAAGATTTGTACGGTTTTCTGTAGGAAGAATTCCCAAATTGTGAAGTTATATTTATTCAAATCTCCATAGATTAAAAAAAACTATTGGTGATAAATGAATAGATTTTTCAATTCGTGCTTTTTCTTAGAGCAGAACTTCGCAACACCCATTCTAGGGATTTTAGCATGCGATTACGTAAGGAAGTTTTTCAAACATAAATTGGAATGGAAAATAACTAGGGATTATATATATATTTGGTGTAAAATTTTTTTATGCATATATGTAATGAAATCTCTTAATCGAATTTAAATCCTAATTAATTTCCTAATTTTCTCTTAATTAACCCATATCTTCTCTCTTAACCAATATTAACCTTATTCTAAAATTTTCTATTTCCTGATCCAATTCCTCTTTTTTATTTAATTAATTATACACACGCTCTGTAAAATTCCTGGTCTCAACAGTTCAGCATATTCACATGCTTCGAGTGAAGGGATAAAAATCCTTAACGCTAACAGCATTCTTTTGAAGATACCTAAATTTCCCTTTCCTTTAGACTATACGTATCAAAGAATTCCCTATCAAAATTTCATTATAAAATCACTGAAGTTAAACATTTTGGTCTCTTCTGCATTTGTATCGAGGTGTAAACGGACATCAGTTTTATCATCGTTTCTTGCTCACAAAATGGCTCCAATAGTGAAATAAATCGAAGTTTTTAAAATTTTGGAAGTTTTTTCCTATTCGGCTACGCAATTGCTAAAATGTAATATATAATAATAAGAGTAAGATTTTACTTTAGATAAAAAAAAACATTGCGAATTTCAGTTCTTTGCTTTTATTAATTTCTTTATTGCGGTTAATACATGAAAATAAATTTTCCTATTTTATTCTGTTCTATTTTCATGCCATTTACTACATTTAAAAGAAACGAATAAGGTTAAAATTAAAGGAATTGATTCTTCTATATCTTGATTAGATATTTTAAGATTATCAGAACGAACTTGCACAAATTTCAAATTTGGTCTACTTGAAAATATTCATCTTGCCATCAATATATATTATTAAGTTAGAATATATTTATTAATGAAGAATAGATTTATTACTTATTTCCAATGATAAATGAAATTGTCGGAAAATTATAAAAATGCTAAAAAAATCAGTGAAATATTAAAATAATTTGTAGTGTTCAAAATATTTCCAATTCATTGATGTTAACATTTGTTAAATGGATTTCTATTTTTAACATCATTATTCTTTGGTGCAATTATCCTAATAACGTAAATTCAAATATGAAAGTTCACGTCGTTATTTGTAAATATAATGATTTATGAATCTTTAATTTTAAGCTATTTATTCTGCGGAATTCGTAAGCAATTGCATAAATTAAAACTCCATTAGCGCAAGAGTTTGTTTTTAATATATTTTCTTAATAAGTATATTTATCAAAGTTGCATTTTCATATTCTAAATTATAATATGAATTCATCTGGTTTATTAAGTATTTTAATTACAATTCCGCATTTTTGTACAGATAATTAATTTTGAATATAAGAAAACAGCAACTCAAAGCAAAAATTTTATTTTTCAAAAATAAATAAATAAACGATTTTTAAATTATATTTTATTATTCTTAAACGATATTTTATAACAATATTTAAGTATTTAAACCTATGCTTGAAGTAAAATTTTCGTGAAGCATACTTAAATGATAGTCAACCAACTTTACAAACTTTTTAACTAGAGGTCAAATCATTTCTGTGAGCGGAACATCATTTTCCTCTCAGAAAAACCCACATTTTTTGAACACAATATTGAGTACCTTTCCGATAAATATTCACAAATATACAGTAACTACATTGGTAAATTGATAGTTTTCAAGAGTAAAAAAAACTATTCTTGCTGAAAAAAAAACTCTTTAAAATTATTGTATAAAAGAGTTGCATGATCCATTCCGAGTTAGTGTGAGATGGTGCAGGTAAGAGGCTCTCCACCCACATTTAACCCCACTGCTCGAAATCTGCTAGAGGTTGAAAGATTTAACCTCCTTTAAACGTCTCAGTGATCATCGCCTATTGTTGACGGAACCCCGAAAAGGGCCTTCTGTCTGAATTAAGGGGAGACAGATGAAGGGAGCATACCCTTGAAGATCATTCATCTTGTTTGATTTTTTTTCTCTATCTCTTCAACTGCTTTTAAATAAAGAAGGGGGGAAACAGTGAAGAAATAAAGAGAGAAGGATTGAGAGAGAGAAAGAAAGAGAGAAAAATGAGAGAAAATAAACAAAACAAAGAAGCACGCTTTAAGTGAGCTTGTTTTTAGGGGGGAAGAATGAAAGGGGGTAGAGTAGACATTTATGTTGCTCTTTTCACACTAGAGGGGGCTAAAATGCTCTCATCATCAAACGGAATGCGAAGAACGGATTTGAAGATGCCTTGTTGAGGTGGTGGAAAATTGGTTACGTTTCTTCACGATGATAAAGAAGGGGATGATGATGAAGAAAAAAGTGAGGAAGAACTCAATTATTCCGCTGAGATTCTTTTCTTTTTTTTCTTTCCCCTTTGGTTTTCTTTTCTTTTTCTCCTTTTACTCCTAATGTACTCTTAGCAGAGTTTTCACTCCTTTTCTAACAGTTCACCGCTTATAAAGGAGGTACTAACACACGTTTTTTTTCTTTCTCTAAAGCTTTTTCTGTGTAATTTTTTTCATCTGTGCCTCTCTCTCCTTCTGAAATGTGTGTAGAGAACTCTTGTGATTCGAGTGATTGTTATTTGAGTGAATTGAGTTTTATTTCTAAGCAATACACTGTAGCTTTTCTGGGTTAAATGAGTTTGATTAACTCACTCAAGTACTTCTAGTGCTAAAAGAGACTAAAATGTGTCAAAGAACTTGGGGAAAAACGAGAAATTAGAAAAGTAAATAAGCAATGACCAAAAAGAAGGGCAGCTTTATGTGATATGGTAATACTTATTAATGTTAAAATAAACAATATTCTACATTTTATATATATCATGTGAAATTATATTGAGTTAATTTTACATTTTTTCTTTCTTTAAAGCTTTTTGTTTTTTTTATCCCTCTCTCTCCTTTTGAAATGTGTGTGGAGAACTCTTGTGATACGAGTGATTGTTATTTGAGAGAATTGTTTTATTTCTAAGTAATACACTGTAGTGTTTCTTTGCTAAATGAGTTTGATTAACTCACTCAAGTACTTCTAGTGCTAAAAGAGATTAAAATGTGTCAAAGAACTGGGAGGGGGGGGGACGAGAAATTAGAAAATTAAATAAACAATAACCAGAAAGAAGAGGCACTTTATATGATATGGCAACACTCATTAATATTAAAATATATAATATTACACATTTTATATATATTAGATAAAATTGCATTGAGTTAATTTTACATTATAAATAATTGTTATTATTTTGATAATAATTATTAAAACTACTTCTGACTCACTGAAATACTTCTAGTATTAAAAAATAAAATATTTCAAAGAACTGAGAGAAAATAAGAATGAGATAAGTGAATTATGTGAAAAAGGATGGATTTTATATAATAATTACAATAGAGTTTATTAATTTTACAACATATGATTAAAAAATTTTATATATATCAAGTAAATTTGTTTAAAAGGAAGAAAGTTTTATACTTCCAATAACTGTTATGTTTTTTTAATAATAATTATAAAGGTTCCCATCGCAATTCAAAAGAAATTTTGTCCGCAATTAATACTTTTGAATTGAAATAAAAGAAGTTTTAATCCGTAATCTTAATCAGAATTTCGTTTCCTTAAGAGTCCAAATGAATACAGAATTGCAATTCTAATATTATATGCTGTCGCAAATTGAGATAATAATTTAAATTGCATCATATCGGAGAATTTTTTGTCAGCCTTATGAAGGATATCATGATTACTCATAAATATTACAATTAATTAATTAGTAACCTCATCAGCCAATTAGAGTAAATGAATTGAGGATGGCAAACAAAGAAATCAAAGACCGCCATTTTTCCTTTCGAAGCATTATTTTTATTATCTCACTCTATTATCAATTAACAAATGAGCTCGAATGTTTAAAAGCCCCAGAACTTTAAAAGCCCCATAGCGTATTTACAAAATTTAAATACCATTGGTTTTAATTTTCGGCCAGACTAATTGATATTCTATTCTATATTTACATAATAAAAGCCTAACTTATGAAAAGAGATTGTCTCTCGCCATATTCTCGATCAACAAAAGTAACTTTCTGTTAAATAGAGAAATATTGTAAAAGCAATGGCTATAAAATAGCCGTTCGCAACAACAAAACCGAACTCGATGATGACTTTTATATACTCACACACTCAAGTGTTGGAAATCCAACAGGTTAAAAATGCTATTTGTCGCAATCCAATCCTAATGTAAAAAGCAGATATTTAGAGTTCGATTTCCACTAGGGGGGGGATACAAATAAAGCATAATGTCAAAGACCTGTAAACAGTCCACTCGATTGAATGAAATGGTTATTACCATCGTATTTTAATACTACGACTCATTGACAAAATCAATCAGCAGGAAGAAAACATGGCAGATGCCCCCCTTCGATTTCCGTTAGCATAAGCCAATATTCCGTTAGGAAGCAATCACGTGACTGCTGCATTTGTAGAGCTCCAGATATGCTGCCTGCTAGTATTAAAGAGGCTCCGATTCATTCTCGATTTTTTTTCTTTAATATTTTATTTCATAAGAATTTTGGAAGAATCTATTGATGCAAATTGGAAACTGATGTCATATTTTTACCGAATGCTTTTGTGCCTTTCAATGTGATATAATAATTATGGATGAATTAATAGGCACACAGATACGTATTGATATCTTTGTCACTAAATTGATTAGATTAAATGCAACAGTGTGATTGAATAATAGGAATAAAATTGCTTTGCAAATCGGTTTGTTTTAGTATTCTCTAAATTTATAGTTCTTATTGGGGTACAACGAAATTAAAGTGTTATTGTATAGATTGAATACATTTCATAAGAGAGTTTTATAGTTTGTATAGAATATCCTGCATTTTCAACGGCAGAGTTAATTACCAATAAACATATTATTAAAATCATAATCAATAATTTTTTTTGTATTCTTTTCCTTTAAAGTTTATTAACTTGCATCTTTCGAGGAAAATTTATACAAGCGATTAAGCAATTATTTACTTTGTAAGTAATTTTTCCTTTCATTTAAGGTATTGTTCATTTGAATAAAAATTTGAATTTTTTCTGGTAATTATAGATTATTCTTTAGAAATTCTTAAACGCTGCGAGATTTCAAATATTTTGATAGATGAGATTACATCTAACTACTTTTTTTGTGTAACACTAATATGCAAAACATTAAAAGAAAATCTCGATAAGAAACTTCAACATTCATTTCAATAATTAAAACTGAAATAATTATGTGGGATTTATGGGCAGTATTATTTTCTTGCAACAGGTTTATAACACCCTATAAAATGTTTCCTGCCAATTTTAAAAATATTTTTAAGAATTATGTTCAATTTTTTAAAAGGTTGTTACTGTAAAAGTACTACTAGAAAACTGCAGAAAGCGCGCTTGGTGAGATTGGCCTTTTGTTATAATAAGACATTCTAACATTACGTTTCAGTAAAGAAGCCTAATTTTTTTTTTTTAAATCTGAAGTTTCAGAAACGAATAATAATTATTTTCGAAAAATATTTGAATGGATATCTTTCAGTGTGAGTTAGTTGAAATTGCTTTTGCCATAGTAAGAAATCAATTATTTTGCCATAAAAAATTACATCATCGTAAAATTCAAAGAAATTTGTCCTGTAGTTTTCAAAAATTACAAATTCGTCAAAGTCTTTCGATTTCAACAAAATGTAATTTTTTTTTAGTTAGTAAAATATATCCATAAAATTTGTGTGCTATTATTTCTATAGAAAAATTTATTTCTCGATATTTTCAGAATGATTATGAATAAATTTAATCAAACGACTTTTTTATGAATTCAAAATACTAACTATAAAGTTATCTATACTAAAAGAAATTATTTTTTAAAATTTATATATAAGTTGAATGTTTATTTTTTTAAAAATAATTTTCAAATGTGAATTTTTTTCTAAGTTTCCGAGGCAACAAATACTGCTAGCATTCATTTTTATTCATACAGTATATTTATTTTATGGTAAGAATATGCTTCTGTATATTGGTAAAATAATTTTGGTTTTTACATTTATTATACAGATAAATGTTTGATAAGAAAATTAAAAATAATCTTAAATAGAAAGAAATAAAGAATTTTTACTTTCTCCGCTAGTTTTGATTACAGTTAAAATTACAGTTGCCTTTGCTATCCTGGATAAAAATGGAGGATGTACATGCCTCCACGCAAATAAATACCAGTTATCCTAAAAAAACTGGATATAACTAGGAATTGAAGAAATGATTATTTTCCGATATATTTTATATTTTCATCAACGAAAATGATAATTTTACACATAAAATTTTGTCTTAATCCTGTTTTCTGTCCAAATGCACTGCAATACTTTATGAATGTTCATCATGTAATGTAGACTTAAACATTTGTTTCTGAAAAACAAAGCCAAATAATAAATATGTTGCCTGAATTTAAGATAAATTCTACTATGTTTAATCTAATTAAAATAGTATGCATTATACAGTACGATACAAAATTTTTAAAATACATGAAATTGAAATGCAAATTTTAAAAATTATTTAAATTTATTTTATTGTTAATTGTAAATGATTACACGTAAAATGGAAAGATTGACGAGACATAAACGGACAATTTTTAGAAAAGTTTCAAATTGAAAATTGGCCTTTTTTGTGTCGTAAATAAATTATTTGTTATATTATCGTTGAAATTATTTTTTAATTTGGTCTGCTATATAGGAATAATAAATACACATCTCTATATTTCATTTAATTGACATTTAACGATATTTTAACATTTTCCAAACTTTAATCAAGGATCACGAAAAAATTATGGCAAAATAACTACATTTCTACTACGTGTAATTATTTCATTCCCGCACCCTTGTATAGCGCATGTACTGGAAGGTTCGAATGTCGACCGCTCTCCATCCAAGCGGGCTCTCTGCCGAAGACGAACCTAAAAAAAACACACAAAAATACATACCGGAATATTCACAAGCTTGATTCCACAATCGGTGGACAGCTTTGAAAAAAGATATCGACAAGATGTAACAATAAATGTCTTTCTTTTCTTTTCTAGCATAACATGCCCTTAAAATAAGATTTATTCGTAAAAACATCAAAATCGCATGCAAACACAACTATTTGGGATTTTCTTCTACTAAGTAAAACAAAAATCAAACTACTAATTCTAAAAACGATTGACTTTTTCATACATTTATACTAAATAAAATACAACTGTGATGTTTTAATTTGCATTGTAATTTATTCGGTTTAATATTTGGGACAAACAGAAAAATCTTAATGTGTTTTAACCATTTTGAATCTGGTTATTTTTTTAAAAAAATCAAAATTCTTTTCTTATTTTATAGCATGCAACTGAATATTCTTTTGAATTTTAATTTAATGAGAACATAAAAAAAATTTGTAATAATTTAACTGAATAGTAATAAGACCTCTTATTAGACTAAATGATTTTGATATTGAGTATTAATATTTTCACTGAATTAAGTGGGACAAATGTAGAAATTTATCTGTTTTCTAATAATTAATAAACACGGAAAGGATGTTATTATATATATAATGAAAGTATATAAAATAAATAGATGGGATGTATAAATACTTGACACAGACAAAAAGTTTATTTTAGTTTGGAAACTAATTTCATTGATATCTATTTCATTTCATTCTGGTTTAATCATAATCAATTTTGCATACAGTCTTTATTTTTTGTATGCTTTTACAAACTGCTCGTAAATGTAATAATCAAACGCTTCATAGGTCATTATACTGCTTGTTCATGTTTGTGATGAATGCCATTATTAGGAATTTTGAAACAATATGATTGAGATATGGAGTTTTCTCTAGTGGTTGCACAATAGTTAATTTTTAAACCTTTAGAGACATTTCCACTTGAGAAAAAAGTCTAAATATCATTATATTTTATGTTGTTTCAGTAAATAGATGTTTCACTGAAAAATTTGCGAATAAATATTTATATTATCCTTTGATATCTTAACCATATTTAATAAATATTTTTGGCACTCTAACTTTAAAAAAAATTATCACTTTTGCGACCAGTACTGACCGAGTTTTGAAACTTTGGATTCCTTTATTTTGGGCCAATTAATGGCTGTCTTGAAAATTGGCATGAATTGATTGGCAGGTTTGTCTCGATGTTATCATTGAAATGATTTTAAAATCGTCTAAATCAACGATAATCAAATTTGTAAAAAGGATCTGTTTTTTTTTTTAAATCTTAGTATGTCAAAAACATTTTATTGAATTGGATAAATAAGGTCAAAATTTTGTATAAAAATTTAGGCTTCTTAATTTTTTCAACGGAATCTTTATTGACGGAAATAAATATAATATGACGGAAATAAAATATAATTCTTCATATCATTTAAAACATTTTTCCAACAAGAAAATTATGCTTAGCTTAAACAGTTTAGAAATTAGTTACCGGACTACGAATAGAACGGACACCATGCATATTTTTTTATTATTCGAGAAAAGTAAGAAATAAACTGGGTCGTCTGCCAAGGTTAAGGAAATAAAATGTTATCTTCCCTTTGTGTAACCTTTATATATTTTAGTACTGCTTTTTTAAAAAAAATTCTGCTTTATGACAAGAATTTAATGTATTTTATTAGATGTTAAAAATAAAAGTTTGGCTTTAGAATCGCAACTACCCGCATTACAAAACTAGAACATATGGAATATCAAAAGGCGACTTCCTCAGGGCATGAAGAACTCCTCTGAATCCCCTTTCACCATGCAAAGATAATTCTATGCTTGACGAAATTTCACGCATAACTGGTTTATTTGCTATTGAAGGTGATTTTTACTATCCATTTTGACTGATGGGTCCAGGTACTACAAGGGTATGCTCCTCTTACGGAGAATCCTTTTAATTAAAAAACCATTTGCCTAAGACGGAAAGGGGGTGGGGGAGGTCAAGTCTTGCTTTCCGGGGGTAAGGGGCGGAAGGGTAATTGTTCTTCGGAAAAGGAGGCAGTGCAATCAGGAAGGAGCGGGCATTCATCATCATAGACCTGTAATCCAGTCGGCGCTTACTGACACTCTCTCTCGAAATTGTAGATGACTGAGTGTGTATCTCTCCTTCACGGAAAAGAAGTGAAGAGAGAGAAGGGAGGGGGTACAGAGCACTTGCTAGGGCCCCCACCTCCCCTTCTTGCTTAATGACCACCCTCCGACCGGCGTGTTTGCATTGCCAGTTGGCAATGAGAAACTTTTCCCTCTCTCTCACTCTTTGGGTAGCTTTAAGTGCGGGAAAGTGCCGGGTCTTCTGCCGATGAAGAAGAACCTCAAGCAGAGGGTGGAGAAAAAAAAGAAGGAAAAAAAATGGGGCGGGGAAGGAAAAAAATCTGCGAAGATTTGCTTCTGGGAGTAAGAGGAAGAGGAAGAAACGTGTTTCACGAATGCTTCGGCACATATAAAAAATGTGCGTGGAAAGAGGAGAAGGTTTGCAAAAGAAAGAAAAAAAAAAGTCTTCTTTTTCGAAGGGTTAGGGTATTTGCATGGTGTGTGTGGCGAAACGAAGTTGAGGGGTACATTATCCTTCCACCAAGTTGGAGTGATAATTTATTCACTTCGGTGAAACCTAAGGGGTTAAATGCGTTTATAAATTCCCGAATAAGTTGGTGGGATCAAATTTTTTCGGGATGAGTGTTGAATCTTAAGGCGAAAATCCGTGAATTATTTTGTCGAGTTGTTGAGGAAGACATCTAAGGCCGTCTGATACGTTTCGTGCTGTGTGATTTTAAATTGTTTTTTGGGATATAAATTTCAGCAGTTGAATGAATTAAATATTAATTAAATTTATCAAAAAAATCGATGTAACTATTGCTAAAATATAAAACATATTTTAGCAATTTGCAAATTTTATCGTATTTTTCAATTTATTCGAAATTTAACATAGATTATATTTTTTTAGCAATCAGCACAAGTTTCAAAACTATCTGAATATGCCATATCAGCTTTTCATGAAGAATTTCACTGTCATTCATATTATTTTGGCACAATATCGGGAATTAATGTTTACAGATATTTTTAATTAGAGCAACAGTTTTTGAAATTTATTTCAACTGAATATGCAGAATGAAATAAAATTTGACCATACTTTAAAATAAAATTAAAATTTTAGCCAAGAAATAAATATCAAAAAAATTATGGGTAATTTCAAACAATTTAATCACTGTTTTATTCAAATTGTCACACCCGAAATTTATAAAGAATATTTTATATTGGCGAATAAAAAACAACTGAAATATTTTTTCGGCCATTGCATCTTTTTAAACAATATTGATAAGTTGGATGTGAGATTTTATACAAGTGATTACAATTTACTTCGCATTATATCTCTATATTTTCATTTTTTTAATTTATGAAATTACGTTATGTACATTTTCCCCTACCATTTTTCAAATTTGTTGGAAATTGTGTAATACTTGGCAAATTAAAGAAGTTTTATTTTTTAACAATACATTATTAATTAACGATGAATTTCTAGTATAACATAATGCCAGATTTTTCATGCTTTATGCGTTTTTGCTTGGCAATTAAATCAAAGAGCAATTCTTTTCAAACTCGATCAATAAATTCTATTTACTTTAACCCTTCTTTGCATGATGATGGAAATTTCCATCATAACATTTAATAAACAAAAAGGTTGTATTTAAAACAGGTGTACCATAAGTTGGTTGTTTCTGACACCTTTTTTTCACGACTATTGCGTAATAAGAAACGTAGCAGTAAAAAAAAATACACAATCATTATAGAGGGTTTGAACTTGTCATTCTGCTGTTTGTTATGGTTGGAAGAAACGTGCGATTTCTTGAATATTTTCTTATAACTAATCAGAAATTTTTTTGCTAATCAAAGCGATAATGAATGGAGAAATTTAGGAAAGAGGGACACTGAAGATTTTGTTCTGAGCTTAACATGTAAATTTGCATGATGATGGATATTTCCATCATACTGTTTTCAAATATTTTATATTACATATTTATACTAGGATTTTTTTATTTAATCTAGAGCATGAATTATGTCACCCAGATTTATTTCACAAAAAAAAGAAAAGAAAATCATGGAAAGAAGGGTTAATTATTCAGATGAAATTTTACGTCATCCATTATTTCCTTTTTGTTGGGTATTTCAATATGTAACTAATATGTAAAATTTAAGTTATCATATTTATTGATAAGAAGCACGTCGGTTTCATGGTTTATTTCTAAAAATAAATAAATCGGATTCACATAAACAGAGACAGTATAACTTTACGTTACCAGTAAAACTTTACGTTATATAATGGGATCGAACTTTATAAGCATAACTTGAAATGACTTAAAGCATAAATACTCTATAGGTTATGAATAGTGTTTCGGTTAGGAGGGCAAATTTTTTATAACCCACCATTTAAAAGGCTACAAAATTCAACAGCCGTGAGCTGTATGTAGTGTTTATGTACATATAAAACTCAATACTCGGATTTTATCACAGAATAGCGAAATAATTTAGAGAACGGAGAGAGAAATTTTCTCCTCTCGACCAAATCTCCTCGGATTTCTTTCTTTTTTCTATTACTTTTTTCTGGTGTTTTTTCCTTTCATTTTTCCTATTGGGTGGAGTTTTGACCCTCTTGGGCCTTCCAAACACAGGCCTTATAACGATCCGTTCTCGTAGTCCAAATCGATGATTTCGTATAAGCAAAATATCGATTTTCAATGAAATACAGAAAAGAAGTGTAAGAACACGACTGGGTCTTAAAAGCAGCGGCGGCCCCTACTTGCAAGGGCTAAATGCTGGAGGGGATGTTTTCTTTTTACCCTCCCCCCCTTTATTCCATGCTTCATACTTCTCTCAAAATCTCCTTCCTGCCAATTGGCGATTTGCTTGCTCAATTGAACTTTTCAAAAATGCGAAATGAAACATGATGATGTAATTCGAATTTCACAGCAACGCAAACAAGTGATACTGTTCTTTCAAAGACGGTGGTAGGATATTAGGGAAGAAAGAAATGAATAAGGAAAAAAAAGAGCCAATGATTGTTGTTGTGAAGCTTACACAACAAACTTGTTGAAAATGTTTTTAATAGAAAAAAAAATGCTTCTCCTTCTTTATATTAAGAATCGATTTTTAAAAACGAATCAAGAAGGATTACAAGTTATGTGAAGGAGAAAATTACTCCCTGAATGCATTTTTCTTTTCCTTTTCTTTTCTTTTTGGTTTATTTTTTGTAATTTTATTGAAAGGAGAGAATAAAAAATTTAAATTGATAAAATCATTGATTTTATTTTATTGTAACGTAAATTTTAGCTTACATTTTTCTTGAAATATTTCAGTAAATATGTGAGCATTATGCTATTATTTTGTAGTTGAACAACATGAAATAGGGCAGTAGAGTAATTTTATACTTAGTAGCATTTACCATTAAAGTTAATCGGTACTAGATAATGTTCTTAGGAAAGAATTTTATGCCCATTCTTCTCTTTTTCAAAGGTAATTAAATTTCATTTATTGTATCAATTCAAAAAGACATAATATGCTTTGATTATGTTATAATTTTCTATTAATAATTTCAACATCTTAATTGAATGAATAATTTGGTGCTAAAAATTGTCATTATAATATTTTTTCAGATATATTTATTTGATAATCTCTGAGAATTTTTATATTTTTGAATATTTGAGAAACTTAATCCCGAGCAGTTTACAAGCAGGAGGATAAAAAGTTATATCTTTTAGTAACAAACGAATTTGCGAACATTTTTTTATTGAATTTAAAGGAAATTTATGACAACATAATAATATTTTTATATATAGAAATTAATACTCTTAAAATAGTAATAAAAAATTGCAAATAAAGAATAAAATATCTGCAAGATGTAAATAAATGTAAAGCTTGTTTTATCTCTGTATCAAAAAAATTTTTAGCTTTCAGATTTTAAATTAAATCGCAGAATGATATGATGAAATTTAATTACATTTTAATATTATTTGACTATTGCTTAAAAGAATTTATGTAATTTAAATACAAACGTCTTTTAGCACCTCATTAAGCAGATTGAATAAAAAAAAATTCAAAAGGTTTGGTAATCAGAAACATTAGAAAATGAGCTTTTAATGTCGCCGATAATTACAATAATAAATAGGATTTCATTTATGGTTGTATGGAGTATTTATTGTTGTTTTATGGAATTTGAATTTCTTATATTTATTTTTCTTTAAATTTCCCTGCATTAAACATTTTAGAGCACCGGATTATCTTCAGGTATACAAAACGGGGCAATTTTTTAACTGTCTTAAAAGGGGCAATTTTTAGAGCATTTTCTTTATATATATTTAAATTATATCATCAATATAATGGGAGTTAATAGGATGGTTGATGGATAATTTGGAGAAAGCTAATTATCAATATAAATCGGCTTGAAGAAACTCTTCTGTCATATATTGTAATTAATTTTAATCAAATTCTTGAATTAAAAATAAATAAAGAATGCAACAGAAATTTTTCTATATTATTTGAACTAGATTGTTGAAGTCATTTTAAAAAATCCAAGTAATCATAATTTTCAAGCTAAAATGTACGAGTATTATAGAGAAATTAGTTTTAAGTATATTTGTCTTATATGATAATTGTGAGGCATAATGTATTCACAGACAAGTCCTTATTCATTCTGTTCATTCAATACTTGTTTTTATAAAAAATGAAGCTCTATAGTAAAAATTTTCTATTTTATTCAAAAACTGCTTAATTTGGATTCAGGATCTACTTACAAAAAATAAAATTTAAAAATTTGACTAGCGGTTCGCAATATTTGAGTTATTTAAAATTTTGCATCTATTAAATCAAAAGAAAATTCTGAGAAGTAAGTTATTTTAGTAAGAGTTTTGAATGTATGGATTCAATAGTACTCCTAAATTTCAAGTCTTCATGGATAAACTTTTAAATTGTATGAGGTAATAAATACAAAAATGAAGAACTTTTGACCTGCTACAAAATATATAAGAGCTAAAATACCGATTGCATTTCATTAATACAACTCATTCAAAATTCAATTGCTGTTAAGATTGAAGGAATTTTTATAAGGAAATTTTTGAATGTTGCAAATTAATTAAATTTTATACCTTTCTTAATCCCACCTTTCTCATAATTAACTGTAAATTACTTTTTAAATAGTTAATAGGATTTGTTTATGAAAATCGCTTATTTAAAATACTTCAGTAAGATAAGATAACATATGATATTTCACTTTTCTTTACTTTGTTCCACTTCTGAATCAATTAAAGTTTAAAGAAACAAAATCTGTCGTGTGTTCTGAAAACATTCAACTTCAGCCTAAGATTTCTGTGAATGGGATTTGAAATTTATCATTACAGCTTTTGCTATTTATTCCACAAATGATTATGAAATTCTTTTTTATCTAAAATATAGAAATTAATACTATGTGGCTAGCCAATTCTAAGCTTGGTAAAATAGGAAAAGAATTAAAATTCACATGTGTGCCTCACTTTCTAATTTGAAAAATTATTATATCTTTATCAATCTGAAAATGTTATTTATCAATTAAAAATACGTGATTGTTTAATGCATATGATTATTGTTTATGGTAATTTAATTCATATAAATTGTGGTTCATTATTGTTCATCAATTTGTTTAATATTTTTTAAATATTTTTATGAAATGCATATTATGCATTAAGATTCTTTTTCATAAGGCTTTAATTACATATTTAATTAATAAATTTCATTATTCTGAATGAATTTTTCTATTCAAAAACTAAATAAAAAAATCGAGTACATACAACCAACTACTGCATGCACACAAAACAACAGAAAAGCAAATAAAAAACAGCATTCAAATGGAAAAAAATAAAAAGCTTCAAATGAAATGAAATGTAATGGATAAAAATGAAAAAAGCTACTCACGAAAGCCAGGAACCGGGGGATGAACGCGTTCTGAAAACAACAGGGAAGCAGCGTCAAAAAGGGTTCAAATAAAATATCTCAAAAATTAATAGAACACTACTCCAGCATGTCTCAATCTGATTTAATGTACAATTTAACACATTCGCAGCCGATGACGTGAATTCACGTCCTTAACCTCCTCAGTCCCACGACCTATTTTGACAAATATATTTCGTTAATTCTTGCCGTAATCGGTTTTAAATTCATCAAGAAGAATTAGATAGCACTGAAAAGATGTTTCATTTTCAATTTATATTTTAGAAAATTAGTGTCCTCTATAGGAAACATTTGAGTGTATTTTATTTTATATTACTTCAAAACCTAGAAGTATTTCAATTGAAACATTTAAAAGTATTGTTTAGTGTCTCTTACAGGCGATACCAGGACTGAGGAGGTTAAGTTTAATATTAATGATTGCTGTTGACGTGAACTAACGTCATTTTCTAATTAATATAGAATATAAATTTTGATTTTATTGCCAAAATTTTGATTTATTTTTTTTAACTATTTTCCTGCTTTAAAAAATATCTTTACCTAGAAGATATTTAGAAATATTTATTTACTTCTGACATTATTGTCAAATTAAGGAAAATAATGTAGTTTTATTTTCATGTATGAAAGAAAAGAATTGTGATTGCGAATGAGTTAAAATTAATCATTAATAAAATACAATCAGATTTTCAAAATTTATATATATATATATATATATATATTAATTTATTTCAGTTTGAAATTTGTTACAATGTTAGACAAAATGATAACATTTATAAGTATATAAAAAGTTTAACTTTCATTTTAAATGTTTTAGCATTTTATTAATATAAATGTCATCACAAATTCTGATTTAAGAGATGCTGGCAAATTCTAATCACTAAGATGATACAAAATAATAACTACTGGCAAAATTTGGTAAAAATCAAATGAAATTTCTAAATTTCTAGAGGGAAAGTAATAAACATACAGAATGCAATAGAAATGCAGAAATATTTATTGCTAATAGATAAAAGTTTACTGTCATCTAGCACATATTATATATAAAAGAAGTATAAGACTACATTTATAACATTGAATCTCTATTATTAAAAATAAATATAAAACTGCTATAATACACTGAAAATTCATTTTTTGAATCTATTTTAATTTTTTTTACAAGACTTGGAAAGTTCGGAATTGATAACCATTATTATAATAAATAACAAACATTTGATTTTAAAAATTCTAAGAGATTGATTTTTTGAATAGTTGATGTATTCGAGTCATTAATTTCATCTTTTGTATTTAATCAGTTAATTCACTTGTCTTCAACTCGAACTTAATTCTAATAATGTGTACTCAAATCTGACTATTTTCGATTCAAAGTAACAAAATTAATTATATAACTGTCTTAAAACATTGAAATTATTTAATTTTTCATTGTCGCCATTTTGTATTTATTTCAATCTCACTGATACACCCATGCTACAAAAAAAATTTGTTTTTGTTCTTAAATAACAAAATTAGATTTAATTGCCATAAAATTTTTAATTTATATTAATTTATTATTTAAATTAATTAATTGCCTTAAAGCCTTCAATAACTCCTTTATTATACTACAATATTTATAAGTAGAATTTGAAGCTCTGATAGCAAATATTTCTAGAAAGAATTAAAGCTATCATATCTAATCCCCTACAGAAAGTTGATAGATGTAAACTTCGTAAGCTAGAAGTTAATAGTGTTTTTAATGATATTACTCGAAAGAATCAGTCGTTTTATAATCTGTTTTTAAAAATAAAAGTGAGAAAATAAATCGTCTTTATTTTTAATAAACCTAAGAGAATTTGTTTTAAAAAATAATAATCTTTTATTATATGTGATCTTTTATTATATCTGAAATATGCTGAAATCCAATGCTTGCATTTTAAAATTAAAAAAATTAATCTTTGTTACAGAAAACTTTAACATAATTTTTAAATTAAAGAGACATTTTTTAAAAACATGAATAAGGCAAAAGGAAGTTTATTTAAATATTTAATGGTGGTTATTTTTAATTTAGTTTGACATATTGTTAACATATTGTTTGACCACCATATTGTTTGCTTTTGCAATATCGTTCTTACTTTATGGAATTATAAATTTTAATTAACAAAGATATGATTTAGTTGTCACGAAATAGTTACTAGTATTTTTCTTATATAGTATATGTTAGCAAATTTTGAGGAAAATACATTACGTAATTGATTTTTTTATAGTGTACAGTAAAATGTAGAAGTTTTATGTATATAGATCAGTATTTTTCAGTTATATGGATTCTTTTATTCTGAGAATTATTTTATCTATATAATAAAGAGTATGCATTTTAAAAAAATTATGGTGCAATAACTGCAAAAATTTACTAAAATTTACTAAGAAAATTTATTTTCTCGCCTTATAGGCAAACCCAAATTAAAGAGTCCCATAAAATTTTTAATTTAAGGAAATAAGATGAATTTTTCATTTTGATTTCGTTGTGCTGTTGTACATTGATAATAAAATATGATTAAAAAATTTAAAGATTTCCTCTTAGTAAAGTTTAAAAAAATACTATTTTTGGTTGTCTTAGATAAGTTCTGGCTTCTAAAATCGAAATTATATTTAAATAACTTTCATGAATGATTTCTTATATCCGTTCAAATCCACAACATTGATAACAGAACGCATCCGAGTAACAAGCATGAAAACCTAAATAGGTATTAAAAAAAACGAAAACTTGATTGGAAGCTAATTAATAGAAGCGCACATTTCTCTACAAACAACCTCAAAACATTTTTTTAAGAGAATGCTTAAGATTTTGAAATATATATATTTTAAAGTGAATGCTTTTATTGCAACCTTTCTTCGTCAGAATGAACTAAAAGATAATTTCTGGTTCCATATTTTTTTTATCTTTCATTCTGCTCTAAATTTTCAATATATTGTTGAATGCTTTAATGCTTACAAAATGCTTTTCCTATTTAATTTTTATAATTTGAAGATGTTTTGAAAAAGAAACATAATATATTTTATGTTTCCCTTTTGTAAATTTGGCAGCAATCCGAAATATCTTTAATCAATTAAGTTTTTTTAATTAATTATTCTGTTAACATATTTAGTTTAGTTTGATATATGAAACAAAACACATATCTTTAAGATTTTATTGATGAGAGGTATTGACGCCTACATTTAATGTGAGAGAGGGGAAATAATATTTATTAACAAGATTCATCGCTTACACATCACAATTTTAGTTTCGTATAAATACAAAATTAATGTAGTATTTTGCTATTTCAAATTGCAATTCCGTAGTCAAAAATAAAACTAACTAATTTTGAATTTAAGGAAAAACGCTTCATTGTGACAAACATTATCTATGACTAAGCATTATTTTTCTGCTTTTATTTAATATATGCTAATTTTTTATTCATACAAGCTTTCAATTTTTTTTGCTTTATTTGTTATTTATTTTATTATTCTATACGTAATAATGAATTTTTATCAAATAAATTAACTTAGAAAGTAAAAGCTGATCGTTTCAGCAATTTTCAAGCCATAAAGCTCTAGTCTCTAAGCGGACATACACTAAGGGGAGTGAAAAAAATTCTGGAATTTTTTTAAACCAAAATAAAGATATATCATACGTGAGTGTAAAAAAAAAGATATGTGAACACTAATTTATTAAAAATACAAAATTCAAGAGAAAAGGAAAGCATTCGACAAAAATTTGAAAGGGAGGGGAACTAATACCAAATACCAAACTAGTCTAAAATGCGTTAAATTTGAGAACTGTTGGTTTATGTATTCAGGAATTCTTTAAGGCTTTTACGAATTCCTTTATTTATTATCTAAGCTCATATTTTCACAAAATGCAGCGTTCACAAATGCACAAATTATTTCCATTGGGCAAGGTAGCCGTCTTATTTACCCCCTGAAAACGAGCAAAGCCGTTGGACTCCGCTATTTTTTTACCATCATTTTCATTTTGAAATATAGCCGTCGGTTTCACCCATAAAACTGCCCATGACCTGAGCACTATTATAACATGCGGGGCGAGGTAAGATATGGGCAGCAAGACGAAATACAGCGGGAAAGAATGAAAAAGTGAGTGAGAGAGAAAGAGAGAGCTAGTAGAGCGACTGTTATAAATCACTCAGTGCCCGTCATACTCTTGCCGTGATTGCCGGCCGGTACCAATCGATCTGTGATTGAATTCCTTCCCAGAGATTGATTAACCCACAGAAATATATATATATCGGCTCCGACCACCCTCACAGGGTAAAAGAAGGGGGGGGGGGCTGCCTTGCCTTCCATTTGGAAATTTCAAATAAAAAATAATTATGTATTTTTGCCAGGACCCTCTTATACATCCAAACCCACTCAGGAAGGATACTGCATTAAGACCGAGATTTCATCTAGAAAGGTATACATCAGCAGCAGTAGATGAAAAAGTAGATGCAGGTCGAGGTTTTTCTTTTTTCAGGTAAAAGTATAGAAATGGACGGAAAAGTGATGGATTGTGGCTTTGTGTCGAGTCATTAACATCGGAAAGGAGCCCTCAGTCACTTTTGGTTGAATGAAGTCAAAATGTTATTAATAGGATTCTGTCACTTCAAATAGAATTGATTCTACAGACTCGCAGCGATAAATAATAAACGTAGCTATAAATTTCAGTAAGACCATGAAATAAGAGTTTAGAAAACCAATAGAATTAACGACTATTTCATGTAGATAAGCACTTTTTAATTACTAATGCACCGGCATATAATCACTTTTAAAATTGATGTTTTGACTAAGACCTTCGCCAAAGTTTATAACTAGCGTTACAAGGTGTATTTTTTATTCAAAATTTTTAAATTGTAATCTTAATTAATAGTTGTCATACTTATGTGATATCGCTATTTTATGAAATAAGGTTAAACTGCTGAAAAGGTATCGTTGATTTAAAATCCGAATATTCTGTTATAATACATGCAAATATATATGCCAAAAAGAAAATGATGGGTATATCTAAGGATTATTTTAATTACAGTTTATGTATAGATTAAAATATGATTTTTTTTTGTCAGTGCCATTGATACACACTGAATGTGCACAACTCTTCCCCACATTTAGGAAGATAATGACGCCGCGTCCATTTTAAATACTGCGCTGCTCAAGGATTCAGTTTTTAGGTAGATTTGTATGGGAAGACTATTTATTGCAGTGGTTCTCATGACAAGACTTTAGGAAAATTTCTGCAGATCTCCATTGACCATGGTCCCTAGAACCAAAAACCACCTTTCGTTCAAATGTTTATAATTTGTATATATACATATGCTTAAAACGTTTTCCCCATGTTGTCTTGTGATAAAGATAACTGCAGTAATTTTGCTTGGATTTTAAGCGGCTTGGAATAGGTTGTTAGGAATATAGAAACATCGGAAGAATTCGTGAATGGGCCATCTAGCTCAAAGGGGGTGAAAATGGTGGGGTCGAGTTTGGAATTTTCATTTTACTGTAACTTCCTTAATGATGAAGATAGAAAATTAAATGCAATTAGCCAAATTAGCGCCTCATTAATAAGGCAACTTCTGTATTTAAAGTTTTTGATAATTCCAATATCTTAGAAATTAGTGACTAAAAAGTGATTGTGAAGCCCTAATTTTGCCTAAAATTAGATTCATGGAATATTTATCAGTTGAAAAGGAATATCTCTTTTCCTTTCAGCTTGCCAACAAGAATTTTTTAGAGTGTCTTACATTTCTCTGTCACAGTGAATAATTAGTCTTCATAAATTTTTAGGGACCTGAAGGTGTTTAGTTTCCAATACTTTCGCATTCAAACTAAAAAGTAAGAAAAAAAATAAGATAGTTTTTTTTCTGTGCACTATTATTTCAGAGAATCTTTATCCTTTTATGTACTATCTTTTTTTCCTTCCAATTTTTGCTGACCTTATATGAACAAGTCTCGTTCTAGAATATATCTATAGCTTTCAAGAGAGAACCTCTGCTCTTGTTTATAAAATCATATTTAGGGCATGAGCAATTTATCTCAATACGGTTAAGCTATTAATGTTTTCTTCCGTTTGAATTAATTTATGATAAGGCAGTCAATGAGCAGATTTCAATGAAATAGAAATTGAAAGATTTTTTTTTCAGTCTTCTTGGCAGAGTGATCCTTTTAACAGAAGAGAGAATGATTTGTCTTTATATTATTTCTATCTAGAAACTCATTTAATGTGCGATTAGACACAAAGATGCTACAACGAAAGTCTCCTTTTCTGCTGCGTATACCTTTCGCATTTACGAAAAATGATTTATCAGTCCAAGTGATGTCTCACTTTAAGCGATTTTCTTTATTTAATGTGCTCAGTGAAATCGGCAAATGAATTCGTAAAACACATTTAAAAAAAATGTTCGTACGTTTGTCTTGACAAAAGTGGCTCAAAACCGCTTTGAGCTAGACAGTTGGTGCAGTCTTTATGCGAAATTTTCAGATTTCTATCAAATGTTGATTCAAATTCGTTCAGGGAAAGTCCATCTGTCCGGCTGTTTGAATATAAGTTAATACGATAACTACGAAACGAAAAGAGCTAGATAAATAACATTTTCTACATGTATTTAACATCCATAGTGAAGACTACTATCAGATTTTGAGTCAAATCCAACAATGGGTTGATTATTTGTCGGTATGTACTTCCAGAGTTTGTAAATGCAATAATTCAAAAACGCAGTGATTTAGATATATCAAATCTGTTATTGGATTTTGTGACTACAAGTGCAGTTTTGTGTCAAATCTTTGCAGTCTTCTTCTTCTTCAATCGGTCGAAAAAAACTTTTTAAGCATAAATTCGATTTTAGGTTACTATTAACGACATACCAAAGATTAAATGCCAAAAAAAACTTACGAAGGATGATAAGATAGATTAAGTAAAAATGCTAAATTCAAGCCAGAAGTTACTATTTCGTAGCTATTGTACACCAGTGCCTTGTTAAGCGTTTTTTGGTTTATTAGTTCCATTAAAAAGTATGCGAAAAAATTTTATGAGACCACTCCCGATAGTTAAGATAAACTACTTTTGTTTTGAGAAAGACTTTTCATAAATTATTTGTCAATACAGCCCTTGTAAAATTTAATTTTCATGTATAAAATACAACAAATTTTATGAACTTATTTATTTATCAAATGACGTGAACTAATTCTACATTCAAAACAATAAATGAATATATATAAAATAATTATCATAAATTTAATGCATATACTATTATGTTAGAGTTATTAGCATTCCAGAAAGATTCTTTTAATACATATTTTAAAAAAAAGTTATGCTTATGTGCTATCCGAGTCAACTGAATTTATAGGGGCTTATTTCAAATATTTGCAGAGTATTTTGCAGATAATTCCATGTGCAGGGAATTTGATTTTGGAGAACCCAATTTGGAAAGTTAGCATAATGTTTTCTAGTTTTAATAAAAGCTTTAAAATTTCTTTTTATACAGTAAGATTTTTATATAGACTTTGAATTACGGAAATTAAGTTGTTTATAATCTTCAAACTACAATGCAGCTGTGAAATGTTAGTAAAGAATACCAGCTGCACACTGTCTCCACGTATTCGAGAGAGTTGAACTCAAAATTTTATAATGGAATTAACACAATACCTAAGTTATACGTGATGATTAAATAATTTTTTAAATAATAGGAGCAAAACGTATTTTGCTTTAATTGTTTTATTTACTCAACTTAATTATTAAAAAGAAGCAACACTTTTCACTGTCAGTGGAAAATAGAAAACAAACATTTAATATATTGTTAAATATAAATAATTATACAGAATTTCTTGTGGAAAGTTTTAGGTATAGGTTAAAGCCTTTCTTCCACACACATAAAATCGAAATCATAGTTGGAAGTGTAAGCCAATTTACGTAAATATCGTGAGATTGCAAAGAATCTCTTCATTCATGAGCAGTAGCATATTATATATGATTCTAATTTACTTATTTTTTTTTATCAAATTACTGATGCCAAAAACAAATATGGCATATTTGAAAATGTGTAAATGAAAAAGCGACAAAATTTAATTAGTCATTAAATAAATTCTAGTTCCTAAATTCATTTTAAACGCGAGCAAAATTATATGCAAAAGTTAGTGAATGATAGGGACATGTATTAAAATTGACCTGTAAAATATGATATATAACATCGAAGAAATTGAATTATTCGCTGAATTTATTAAGAGAAACAAATATGAAAAAATTATTAACAAAACTTGAATATGACTTACATAACGTATTATTCAAATTTCCAAAATTCTTCAGGAATAAGGTCAAAACACTACAAAGATTATTTAATGTAGAAGTATCCCTTTAAAATTGATGTGGAAACAGGGTCTAAACGTAAAAGAGTGCGAATTGCGGACACTAGATGTTAAGACACATTATCAAAACGTGCATGCGCCTGACATAACAAAGTTAATAGTGTGCATTCTTAAAAATGCCTCTCTATTTTACAACAGATCAGCACTAGTCTCGGTATTTGAGAAATTAAAGCACGTCCACTCTCTATATTTATACGTGAAAGGACGGAGAAAAAAGAGCGGGAAAAATTCTCTCTTTGTTTTACGCCCGTCCAAAAAGCTACTACTGGGATCTGTCGGGACCTGCCAGCTGTTGGACAGACCTTTAATAAAACTTCAAGTGATGGATTTCAATTTGATGGGGGGGAGTTGTAAAAAGGAGAAGACATTGAAAAGGGGATGGGGGTTAGAGTAGGGAGATCGAGGGGGACTCTGACGGAAATATAAGAGAGAGAGGAGGAGGGTGCGAGACCTTCCGAGGGATGAAGGAAAGAGGGATTATGTAACTTAAACTTTCCTCGAAGTCCACTATAGTGGTGTGGATGCATTAAAACAAAGCGTCATTTCAAACAAATTAGCGGTAGAAATTGAGGGAAACGATGGAAAAAAAAGAATTTTTTTCTTGGTTTTTAGAAGATTTTTTTGTTCTTCTTTTGTTTAATGAATTTCTTTTCCTTTTTGCGTGGAAGGAAGAGAGATAAAAAATAACAATGGAAAAAATTTAATCTTTTTTCATCGTGGTCTGAGAATATTATAAACGAGGCGAAAACGTCAACAGGAAAAAAAGAACCTTTTGAGTTAAGAGATGGGATTTGTACTCTAATTGCTGGGAAAATTCTGCCAAGTTGGCCTAGGATTAACTGATTAATCTGCAATGTTTCTAAAGATATATGCTCCATTATTCTTCAAATAATATGTCATTTTAAAATTTCTATATCTTGAATATCTCTTTAATTTATAAAGAAATAGCGATGAAAATACATATTGAAAACGTTCAATATGTCTTCAATAATCAAAATAATTCAGATACCTTTCCCATTTGTATTCTAAAATGTCTCAAGGTTTCGTATATACCAAAGCGATTCTCAGCCTTTTAGTGTTTATGATCAAATGTTTCATACTAATTTTGCACACCCCTGCAGTGATATTTGACGAATTCCTCTTCCGTCTATTGAAGTCTGAATTTTTAAGTAATTAATATTGAATATTTT
This sequence comes from Argiope aurantia, assembly GCA_026543865.1. Classification (NCBI taxonomy): domain Eukaryota; kingdom Metazoa; phylum Arthropoda; class Arachnida; order Araneae; family Araneidae; genus Argiope; species Argiope aurantia. The sequence continues at coordinate 42,368 of JAPMOR010021904.1, forward strand.
TGAACTTTATATGTGTTATCTATATGTATTTATAGATTTTCAAGGACTACGTTCGATTTATTTAGTCGAAAAAGCATAAAGTTGCGTATTTCGGTTTTAATGATCAGAATTTTTGAATTCTCTTTGTACTACACTTCTTTTTACCCTTTTCAGCATACCCATTTCTTAAAATTTAGGAATCTTTGATGTTTTATTGGTGATGAGTTTTAGTTACATTCGTTTATAGGTTATTTTTTTTCTAAAAGTTAAGAAAAATCGTTGCTATAAATCATTTGCTTTATAATTTACGCGCTGACTAATATAATAATTAGAAAAAAAAGATAATGAATGTATCAAAAGAATGGTACTTGAACTTAAGGAGCAAATGATGGGATTTAGATTTCATAAATCAATTAATATTTATCATTTGGTGAAATTCGAATCTTTCATTTTGTAATTTTTTTATAACATCAGTATAATATAAGTTTTATTATATAAAATTTTATATTCTAAACTTTCTTTAAAAGATTGTTCTATAATATTGGCGTCATTTTTATAAAAATATTTTCAATTTTCTTCGATCAGAAGTTTATTTTATCATTTATATGTTTGTTGTAACAACTTTTGATTTTGATCTGAATTGCACGAACTTTGAATATCCTAAAAGTGAGTGAAAAACTGATTTTAGTTTCTGTTTACAATTAATTTTTAAATTCATTTATCGTTGTATTTGCAAAATCATTTTTTTAAACCGAGAAATGTTTGTAAAACTCAATATTCATATAACAAAAACTGGAATCTATACCAGGATAATTTTTATGAAAAAACTTTTTTTATGCATTCCAATTTTCTATAGTTTAAATTATCATATGTTTTATATTCATATTCTTGTTTTGTTGTACATTACATTATTCTACTTGGTAGATCATTTTGAGGCTCTAATAAAATTTGATCCTTTAAGGTCAAATTTCAGAAAAAAAATTTATCCAAATCTAATTATTTTTCTTTGAACTGTGATATCTATTAATTATTATCGAGAAATTGGTAGGTTTTCTGAATTTTTATGTATTTAATTATAAAAAATGGAAAGCAAAGAATTTCAAAAATTGTTTGCTAAAAATGAGGCAAATTCTTTTTTAGATGTAGTTTGAATAATAAATTTACATCCACAATTCGGTTAACCAAAATATTCGCCAATTCTAATTTCCTGCTCATATATTCTATAGATGGGGAAAAATGTTATTTTCACTTGAAATTAATTTGATTTACTTCGTAACATAAATCTGTCAATAAGACTCAATTGCATGCGAACTTGTGAAGCAGCCAATAATTTCTATATTTCAATTACTACACTATTTTCATTCACAGGAATTTTATCTTTACTCAAAAATAAAAATAACAAATGAGCATTGATTAAAAATAATTATTTTGCGCAATTTTTCACTAGGTCAAGATTATTTCTTCTAATGAATTTTTATAAATAATTAATAACGGTAAGGAAAGAGCGTTGGGTATTTTTACAGATATCGTATTGTTTTGTGTGATCCTATATACAAGTAAAACGCATTGTTTAAGAAGATGCGATATCAGATACGTTTCCTTACGGACTTTTAACTATGATTATTATTTCGATATAAGCTTTGTTAAATTTTCGCTTTTATAGATATATATTTTTCCTATATTTGTATTTATTAAATAGAAAGTTTTATATTTGAAGTCATAAGCAACTTCTACAAACAGGATATTCTTTTTTCAAATCTTTTTCACTTGGGTCTCACCTCGAACTTTTTCTCCTTCCGGTAACCTTCCAGCCAGAAAAATACTAAAACAAAATCTTCCACAATGTCCCGCCCAATTGTGGTCTCGTTGTCCAGATAGCATCTGCCTGGCTTACAATTACCCCGGACCATTACAGACTCAACTCAACCCCAATTCTTCCTTCATTTGAATAAGACGCGCTTCTTATTTTTAGAGGGGGCCTCTTCCCCTCTAGAGCTTAGCCCTCTCATTCCCCTCAATTTCGGGATTTAAGCAATAATGGTTCTTTTATTCAAAAAGTTCCGAACCTTAAACTCGAAGCTAATGGGAACCTAATGCAGTGCGTAAGAGAGAGGGCTTTTGCCAGAAATATAAAATAGAGGCAATAACGGGTTGGGTGCTCCGCTACGTTTTGTTGTTTCCATCTGATCTTTTTATTTTTTTTTTTTGCTCCAAGGGATCTAGTTGGTTACGGTATAAATCTTTAAGTGTCCTTTATATCTATGGAAAATTGTTTTTACCGCTGCACCGAGCAGTTTAATTTCTGGAGGATGTACTCGGCAAAATAAGGTTTGGTATTACAGGGCTCTGAATTCAGGTGAACGAAATGAATGTGAAACGGGAACTGCACAAATATGCATGGAAATCTACGGCTCTCCTCCTGGTCCTTCCTTTTAAATGTGGAATTGCTATTCTGAGAACTGTGTATTT
>JAPMOR010021904.1:44825-66159 GCA_026543865.1 Argiope aurantia
GCCACAATGTTGTGATTGTTTTGTGAAAAAGGATTTAACTCAAACGATGATATTTGTATATATGGCTTATTAAGGTTGCATTTTATTTTCTTTTGTGATAGTTTTAAATATACAATCCAGAACTTCAAAGAATGCATTCGATTCAGATTTTTTTCTTTATTTATTATATTATAGAATTTGCTTCTTTTGTTCCATTAAAAAAACTTTTGTTAAAAGTTAATATTTATTTCAAAGCGAGACTTTGGAATATTTTTATTGCGTATTTCAGTAAATTCAATTTAAAAGATCATCTGATCATAAACTCTTTAAGTTTGTTAATACTTTATTACTTTCTCATAAACGCAGTATAATAAAAGAATAGTATTCGTCAAAAAATTCGAACTCGAGACTTAGACGAATCTCCACCTTTCTGAGTTCGAAAAACACGTTTTTGAAAAATGTCCGTATGTCTGTCTGTCTATAATAAAAAAACCCAAAAGCGCTTTGTTCTAGACGGATGAAATTTGGTATACAATCTTAGGAATTTTCCAGATTTCTATCAACTTTTGTGTAAAATCTATTCAGAGGAAGTCCGTCTGTCCGGTTGTTCTAATATAAGTTAATACGATAACTACAAAACGAAGAAAACTATATAGATAAGATATGTATACAGATTGTTTCATCTACAGTGTAGACACCTGTCAAAATCTGAGCCAAAACCAACAACGTGTTGACTATCTTTCGGTCTGTACTTTCAAAAACATGTAAAAGTGATAATTCAAAAACGCGATTTCAATATATAAAATTAGGTAAAAGATTATATGGCTATAAGTGCAGTTTTGTATCAAACCTTTGTTTCAGTTGATTGTGAAAAACGTGTCTAAAACACAAAGTCGATTTTCGAATACTACTAATACAAACTAGGGATTAATCACCAAACTCAACAAGGATGACACGACAAACTCAATAAAAATATTAAAATCACGCCAAAAATTAATATTTTGTAACTATTGTAGGTCAGTGTCATTCTTCGCTTTATCTGGCATGGCAAGTGTATCAGAGAGCATGCAAAAAAGTTTTAAAGCGACTACTTCCTATGATTTTATTCCTCTTTCTCAGTAAAATTTATACTCTTACTAGCAGCCTTTGGCGACAAGCCGGTTCGCCAATCTTAATGCACTTTAAAATTTTAATAACTAAATATTTTATGGAACTCCCAAACAATATGGAACTCTCATTTTAACTGCTTCTTCATTCAAATATTTCAAAACTACAAATTTTAATAGTCATATAATTCACTCATAATATTATAAAGGCCTTCAGCCATAACATGTATCTCTCTAATTTTCTGTTAGCTTCCGTAGAATTTATGCTTTAAATTAATGTGAAAATGATTAAACTGCAATAAATATAATATTGTTTTTTTACTGAAACGAAGCATTTTTTTAAAAATATGAGTACTGAAAACAGAGTCACTGAGTATTTAAACCTTATGGGCACTAAAGAATATTTTTCTTAATTTATATACTATCTCAAGAAGTTTAACAATGTTTGGTTTTAAATGCATCAAACACTAAAAAAAATAAACAGAATCGTTTGAAATAATCTGTCGAAAACATATTAAACCTTCAAAACCTATTCTGTATCCGTTGTCAACAATCAGAACACAATGAGCATGCGTGAATTTTCAACGCCAATTATGGGAACGCAAATGCGTGAATTTTCTACTCCAGTTGGGGTAACCCTATGCAGATTCGACATTTTTAATTTCTTTTATTATGTTTTATTTTAATTCAGAAGTACTTCAGAATGAATCTAAAAGATCGATTAAATAACAATGTTTAATTTTAAATGCATCAAACATTTAGAAAATAAACAGAATCGTTTGAAATATAATACTTATAAATATAATAATATAATAATAATAAAAATAATCTACCGAAAATTTCTTAAGCCTATCCTCCGTAGCATGTGGGAAAAAAACTGAAGCCTTACTCATTTGGCAGTGGGGAAATGAAAAGATTTTTTTGTGGGAAATTTAGTTTTTAATTAATAATTAAAATTCTAATTAAAAATTCAAAAAAGGGACCCTAGGTGCAGATTCCCTACCTTCAAGGTATGTATGTGCCAAATTTGGTAGCTGTAGGTCGAACGGTGTGGCCTGTAGAGCGCCAACACACACACACACACACACACACACACACACACACACACACACACACACATTGAGCTTTATATAAATACAGATGAAAGCCAAACAGACAGATAACGTTAAAAGAATATGAAAGTAGAAAAATTCGTTAATGAAAGTTAACCTAGACGGGGTGAGCTAAATTTAAAAACTGGGAATGCATTTTTTCGAATAAGAAAAGAAGTAAAACAAAATTGCGATTAAACAAAAAAAAAAGAAAAAGTTATGTTTGTGGAAGGGAATACACATGACCGATGCCGTCTCGAGCTGGCGCAGAGCAAATGTTTTCTCATAGAAAGAAGGAAAATGTTCGATAACGAAAGTTTCAATTTCTGCAAGTCTCATTCGAGTCGATCTTTTTATCGCTATCGAATCTATCGTGAATATGTATGTTATATATGTGTTCATGTTAATTGCATTATTAAATAATAGCCGCCTTTGGCGACCAGTCGGTTCGCCAATCTTAAACCTCGTTAAAATTTTAAAAATTAAATATTTTATGTATTTCCTACTTTAATAGCTTCTTCATCAAAATATTTTAGAACTTCAAATTTTGATAGTAACATAATTCACGCATAATATTATGAAGGCCTTCAGTCATAACGCAATTTGTATCTCTCTAATTTTCTGTTAGCACCCGTAGAATGTATGCTTTAAATTAAAGTGGAAATGATTAATCGGCAATTAATATAATATTCTTTACTGAAACAAAGCATTTTTTTAATAATATGATTGCTGAAAACAGAGTCACTGAGCATTTAAACCTGATTGACACAAAAGAATGTATTTCTTAATTTATGTAATATCTCAAGAATTTGTCAACAAAATTTTTTTATCATGAGCAGATCAATTAATTAACAGTGTTTAATTTTAAATGCATGAAACACTAAGAAAATAAAAAGAATCGATTGAAATAATCTGTCGAAAACAGGTTAAAAATAACTTAAAAAACGACGTACTTAAACTAACATAAATAGAGTTTGATTACAAAAGCATACAACTAACCTAAAAATAATTTAAATCAGGTCCACATCCGTTGAAAATAATTGTCAACAATCAGAACACAATGCGCATGCGTCAATTTTCAACGCCAGTTATGGTAACGCAAATGCGTGAATATTTCTACGTCAGTTGGAGTAATGCTATGAAGATTAAACATTTTCAATTTCCTTTCTTCTGCTTTATTTTAATTCAAAAGTACTTCAGAATGAATCTAAAAGATCGATTCATTAACAATGTTTAATTTTAAATGCATAAAACATTAAGAAAATAAACAGAATCGTTTGAAATAATCGGCCGAAAAATGTTAACCCTAACCTCATTACTGTTTGGGGGAAAAAACTGAAGCTGTGGAGAAATTGAAGATTTTTTGGCGGGAAAGTTAGTTTTTAATTAATAATTAATTTTCAAATTCAAAATTCGAAGAAAAGGGACCCCAGGTGCACATTCCCGACCTATAAGGTACACATGTACCAAATTTGGTTGCTGTAGGTCAAATGGCCTGGCCTGTAGAGCCCCAACACACACATACACATTGAGCTTTATATAAGTACTAGCCGCCTTTGGTGACCAGCCGGTTCGCCAGCATTACCGCTCGCTACAATTTTCAATTAAATATTTTAAGTAACTGGTCTCTTAATAGATTCTCAAACAGAACATTTTTAATCTTCAAATTTTGATAGTCATACCAAACTTATATTGTTGTTTAGATCGTTCCGTTCAATTTACTATATATATTTTGCTAATTTGTTGTCATTTCTGGTAAAACTTCAACTTTAATTTAAAGTGGTAATGATGAAATTGCAATTAATATAAAGGTATTTTTAATAAAACCAAGCGTTTAATCTATTTATTATCTTTATTTTTATTTATTTATTATTATTATTATTGAATATGAGTATTGCAAACAGAATCGCTCGGTATATAAGTCTTATGTGAACTACAAAATATTTTTCATAATTTATGTAATATCTCAAAGAATAATAAAACAAAAATTTCTCAGATTCAGAATAAAATTCAGTTTCTAGTTTTGCTTTCAAATGGATTAAAATGAAATCAATAATATTTTGTTCCGGCTTAGAAATATATTTCAAAAATTATGAAGTCTAAATTTAATGCAGTAAGGTATCATATTCTGAAAAATATTCTGGACACACCAAATTTTAAATAAATGAATGAATGTTTCTATTTTCCACGATCAACTAAGACTTATTTATGAAGCTTTGAATGTTAAAAATTTAGAAAAACTCAACATTTTCATAATCTTAGGCCAATTAATCTTGAGAAATCTGCGCGCTGATTGGCGTATTTTCTTTGAAACGATCGATGAAAAATCTAAAATTATCCTTTTTTTATTGAATAGTGATATTCAAATTTTCACAAATCAGTCAGTTTAAGTGGTTGATTTCGTTGATTGGAAATGAACTCTTTTTATTTAAAATATTGGTGTTTCAAGAACATTTTGTTAATCGTGATTTCCACAGCAGAAGCTTTATGTAAAATCAAAAATTCGTTATTTATTAGAGCATTTATTGAATCAAGTTACATAAAATATAATCATTTTCCATTTATCCCATTTTAGCAAATCTGTCTTACTAAAGGTTTACAAATTAGCTGTGTGGCCCTGATTTGAATGGATATCCTGTTCATATTAAACAAAACTTGCCTTAAAATAAAACTGATTGATTGTATTAATAATATAGAGAGTGTAAAAGATCGTAAAATAATTGTTCTTGAATTTATTTTTTAGAAAAAATAATATTTCATATTTGTTTTATTTCCTACAAACACGTGCCTAAAATTATATTTTCGCAGATTTCATTTCCAAAAAGATTTAATTTATTTTTAATTGGAGCTTTAATCAATGTGATGGCAACACTTTGTAAAAAGCTAATTTTTCCTCATGAATGCGAAACGTGCTCGTTCAGCTTAAATTTTATTTTTATTTTGTATGAAAAAAATTGTTGAAAAATGTAGTTAAAATATTTATTTAAAAATTCATTAAAAATAGAAATTTAATTTTAATGTTAAAACATTGGTATCATTTAAAAGATAAATTTTTGATCTTTAACTTGATGTAAAAATATTTTTTGTGCGGTAATATTTTCGGAAGTTATAGCAGAAACGAGTCCAAATTTCGCTTAATTTTTAAATAAATAAAATTCTAATTAAAAATTCGAAAAAAAAAATAACCCCCAGGTGCGCATTCTCGGCCTCAAAGGTATACACGTGCCAAAATGGTAGCTGTAGATTGAATGGTTTGGTATGTAGAGCGCCAACACACACACACACACACACACACACACACACACACACACACACACACACACACACACACACACACATTGAGCTTTATTATAAATATAGATAGATTAAAAGGCATTAATTCCTGGATCTGTATATCTGGTTTTCCAGCAAATAGACTCATCAAGTTAGAAAGAAAACCATTTCAACACATAGCTAGTTTTACTGTATTATGTAAATCTAGTTTCCGCTCATAGAGAGTAAGTTCTGCGAGGAAGAAAAATTCACAACGACCTAAAATTAAAACTTTCGTAAAATAATGAGTTTAATAATAATATTTATATACTTTTTTGAGTCTCAGTGCCAGAGCATTTTTACCCCGATTATTTAAAATCAACATCATTTCGCTTTTTCTTAGCTATCTGCTCTATTTTATTCAAAAAGCTTATCACCATAATTGTAGTAATTTAAATAAACATTCCAGCTCATGCATACAACCCTTTTTGCACTAGACTGAGTAATATCTTGGACTTCCGGTTCATCAGTTTGAGTAATAAGTAGTTCGGAAGTTATAAAACTGTTTAGCTCTTTTTTTATTTTCTCGTATGTGAAGTATAATGTACTGTAATCATCAAATATTCGAATTCCAGATTTTGACGAATCTGTATGTTTTATACCTGCCTGAGTTTGGAAAACCTATTTTTGGAAATTGTCTGTCTGTGACAAAAATAATTCAAAAATGCTTTGAGCTAGATGGATGGTTTAGAAGATACAAACATATATAATGCCACAAAATGTAAAAACAATGAATTAATGGCTCCTTGAGCTAGGTGGAAGAAATTTGGTAGATAATCCTTAAACCAAATTTGTAGATTTCTATCAAATTTGCATAAATATAATCAGAGGAAGTCTGTCTGTCCGATTGTCCGAGTACGAATGAAAACTATCTTTAGAAAACAAAGAGAGCTGAATTGATAAAATATGACCCACAAGCTTAATATTCAAAATGTAGATATCTTTCAAATTTAGAATCAAATACTTCAAGAATTTAGCCATCTGTTAGTCTGTATTTTCACAAGCATATAAACGATCATTCACAAAACGCAACTACCTAAATATGTGAACTTTGGTACGTAATTTCATTAATACAGTTTAATTTCCGATTTTGGGTTTAATCGGTCAGAAAAAAAGACTCCAGAATACACATTTGATGTTCTGGCTGCCGTTCCTTAACCGCTCCTCAATGATTAATTATCAAAGATTTAATTCTAATAAGCCCATTCATAATTATTGTTTGTCAATGGCAATCGGTTAAAAAACAAATACACTTATTAGAGTATGTTAGAAAATTTTGGGAAGATCACTTCCACTGGTTTTATATTTAATTAGAAATGCACGGAAACGATATACAACACTCTGGTAAATATATAAGATATATAAAAAATGAAAATGAGTTTGCGATAATGCATAGATGCATAGATGAACAGATGTGGTTCACATCTTTATGAAATGCTTTATACCAAGCTTATTTTCAATCTTACATATACAAGTTTTAAATCGTTCTTTTTAGAATGCACCTAATGCAATCATTTTGAAACTTCAAATTATTAAGGTGCTTCTAAATACTTCTAAATTTATACTTCTAATACTTCTAAATTTATAATGTTATTTCCTTCTATTTCTTTTTAAGACAGATTTTTTTTAGTTGGGCAGATCTCTCGGAATACAGCGTTAGTTTTCTGTATGTGGAAAAGGAAGACAGAGCTACCATAATATTATATCAGAGAAAAAAAATTTAAGAATCATAATAATTTAAATTTTAATAAATTTAATTTAATAAATGTAATTTAAAGGGTAAAGAAAAATAGAATTTACGAATTCTTGAACAAATACTGTCTTTACTGTAAGTGAAAAAAAAAAGAAACCCTACATTTTCTTTCTGTATCTATATGTAGTATTTTTATATTCTCGGAACTTTATATAAGACTTTATTATTTAAGTACAATTTTTAAATTTTTTATAAACGTTATTATAAAAAAACGTTTGTAAGAACTCTAAACTCATAAACTGAAATCATCCTCAAATCGAAAAATACATACCGTTGAAAATTGCATCATTCCAATTTAGCATATATTACATGTAAAATAAGCTTACTATATTTTTTTTGTATTCTGCGACGGGTTTTTTTTTAAATTTTTTTAGAAAGGATTTGCATTTCTATCTCATATTTTTTAATCTCTTTTTGTTCGAAAATGAAGTACCAGATTGCATGTGTCTATATGTAAACGTGGACGATGCATTCTATGTTTTGAAACCACTGCGGGCAAAAATGATAATATGACTTCGCCACTTTAACCCCTCAACACAACTCTAAACGCAAAGGCAAACAACTAAAAATGAATAAATAAATAAAATTATTGCGGAGAGAAAATGTTGAGAGATAAACACTGGCGGAAAACTAAACTAAAAAAACAAAACAAAACCATTGCTTGCGTTCACTACAAACTTGTCTCGCGCATTCGTCCAAAAATTGAACGAAAATGAACAGGTGGACAATTCCGACCACCCCTTGCCACCTCACTACCACCGTACCGCTTTTGTTTGCGCGGCTAATTTGGTTCAAGTCATCATCAGAAATACTTGGGAGGGGGGGGGAGGAGAGCAGGTGGGTGGAAGGATTGAAAAGACAAAACGTTCCAAACACCACCATCAGGACAGAGGAGGGGGCTAGAAACGTTGTCACGGGGGTGGAAAGTAGCTTACGCAAGCACTACTAAACGATGCTATTAATATGTGAGCAACCCGGGCGGTTCTTTTCCCACCCCTCCCCCTTCTGCAGGTCAGTCCCTTACTTGACTTTGCAAAACTGAAATATCGTGTGCATCGTGTCGAGGAAAGAGGGTAGGAGGGGAGGTGTACACTCCCTCCCCCCCATCATACCTAGGTCCTCTGCGTGACCACGTGTTGTCATGGCGACACGGTGGAAAAAGGAGTTTTATATTAAGTGGATTGACAAAAACACCTGACTGAGAAAAAGCACCTGTTTGTGTGGTGGACAGTGGTCGCCATGGTTACGGCACCCCCAACAAAAACTACTAACTCTCGGACAGAACGAAAGCGAATGAAGGGACAGTTTGCCAATAAATAGTGAAGTGAAGGTGGTAATTGAGATAAATAGTTTACCTCCTTTTCATGCTAACTTGTGCATTTGCACTACAAACAGTACCGAAGCTGCTCTTAGACACATTCATTTTCACTGGGGGAGAAAGGGATGAAGGCGTTTCGTAAGCTGAGTATGTCAAAATTACGCCAACAAAAACAGACTACAACGAATGTAAAACGGGTACAAAAGACTGATTAATAATACCTAGAGAGCAATAGCGTTCAGCTTACAATATTTGAAGAACAACAGGGGTTATTATTTGATGCATTTCGTCAGAAAAATTTCTTACCATTTATTCGATAATTTAATAACTTGTGTCAACAATATTTTAAATATTTGGGCATTGCAACGATTTGAAATTAATAGGTTTGTAAAAGTTTAAATAGCTGAAAGATTATGTTATAGTTTTAAATTGCCTATTTTCAAAAATCTAACACCACCATTTAAAATAGAGAAAAAGCAAATCTCTAATAATAATAATAAAGACGAATGTGCATGTGTGAGTTGGTGCTCTAGAAGTGAGACTGTTTGACTACCAAATTTGGCATATATTACCTTAGAAAGTGGGAATGTGCGCCATTGAATGATTGTTTCAAAATTTTATTTAAAAATTAAGCTGATTTTTGACGTGATGACCATGATGATTTCAGAAATACTATTACACAAAATATAATTTATACACCATTTAAAAATTTTAAAAATGGTATTTTAGAGGACACTATGCTAATAGTCGCACAAATTTTCCAAAATTTTGGCATTTTTTTTCCTAATATCTAACAACAGATTACATTGTGGCCCTGAAATTCCGACTGTTTGCATTGTTTCAAATACTTGATCATGTGATTTTCTACCATTGTTGAAAGCTGGAGAAAAAAAGGATTCTGTTTAACTTTGTATAGTTCATTAGATGTATAAAATGAATAATTTTGCGAAATTTAGAAAGTAAATGGACAGCACACTTACATTTTTGATAGTGCTATGATGCCATGGGACTAATCCATAAAAAAAAAATTCATAATTCAATGAACAATGTAAGTCATTTAAAATATTAAGGTTTTAATGACAGAATAAGAGTCATGAAATTATATCTAAATAATTAAACTGGTATTAAATAAAACTAATATCTCCGGCAAACCAGTTAATCACCAAATGCGACTAGTACTAAATATTTTCAACGCATTTCTTACTGAAGAAATTACGAATCTGATAAATGAAGATGATATAAATATATATATTCAGTCAATGTAATTAATAGGTCATTATTAATAATAATCTTGATTAGTATTTGTCGCGAGCCTTGACACGTGATGACACTTTTCTTAGAAATACAAGTTTATTCTATTTTAAGGATTAAATGATCGATAACTATTTACATATATGCAATTGAATTCCAATTAAATTTAAACTCATTTTTCTGAGTTCGCACCAGAGCTCTTAAGAGCACGTATTCTTACCGGTATCAGCCACACACTCCCGAGCAACTGTTCCCCTCTCTTCACTTCATACCCTTTTGGCCATGTGGCTGTAACAACTACATGGAGGTTAGAGGCATGATAGCATTGATAATGATCGCATTAGCAAATTAATCTATTAATAACTGTTACCGGTTATTATTAATAATAATCGGTCTCTTTGACAGTAACATTATATACGGAATTGATTGACATTACTAATTTTTGTCTGCGGAAATGTGAATTCCACAGATATTCCGCAAAATGACAGAAAAGGAACGAGCATATACATTTAACTATAACGTAATAAAGAGTAAAACTATTTACTTATTAGTATAATGTCGTTGATTTATTAACACATCGCATGAATGACGCTTCACATGTCATCACTGTATTCACATGAAAAAAAAAATATGCAATCAAAATTGGTCAACGTAAGAGAAATTCATAGTTCAAATACCAATTTCTAATAAAAAAATGGCAATATCCAAATACACTTAGAATCAAAATATCCTCATCAAATCTCAATTTGTGAAAAGAAAATTTAATATTAAAAAACACAATTTCTTTATTGCTTGTGTTCGATCTGCAACAACGTCTCGAGAATGAACAGTCTCCCTCCTTTCACTGATATTAGGGTCATCGTCTTTAGATTTCTTCATTCAAAAAGTGACACCTCGGATGTCTTCTTCGAATAAGATCCTCATCTCCAAGTCAATGATCCGTTTCCCTCCCTACCTCTTTCCAACAGCCCCTCCATCCCCTCCCCACAACCATCCCCAGAGTTCTTCGGCGGCATTTATTTACATTGAATATTTTCCTAGGAAATGACCATCCCCAAAAGGATTCTATGAGAGAGGAAAATAACTGCGCATTAAATCAAATATCCTATTTTCTTGAAAAATTCTGTAATGAGACATGGCGAATCTTGTTTTATACTCCCTTCGCTTACCTTTAGAGGCCCGGTTTGACTATTTTCTGCGAAATTAAGAATAAAAATATAAAAAAAGGAGGGGGGGGGAAGAAATTTGGGAAACTCGGTTTAGAAAGTTTTCCATTCATTTTTAATATTTTTATGTGTTACTGCCACTTTTTCTAATTGGAAGTAGCAAACTATATTGCCATATTCGATTCTGTATTCTAGTTTCCAGAAAGTTTGTTTACTGTTGCATATATATTGTGATATTAATTTTAAATCAAAGCAAAAGGAGCAAACAAAATTGTCGCAAATTATAATTTGCGTTTGTCCCGAATTAAAAATCAAAGGTCAATTCCTTCCGGTAATATTTAAAGCAAGATGGGCAAACGAAATTGCTGTATTTAATTATTTTCATTTCTACCAAATTGAAAAGTAAGGGTCAATTCCTTCTGGTAATATTTAAAGCAAAATGGTCAAACGAAATTGCTGTATTTAATTATTTGCATTTCTACCAAATTGAAAAGTAAGGGTCAATTCCTTCCGGTAATATTTAAAGCAAAATGGGCAAACAAAATTGCTGTAAATAATTATTTGCATTTGTACCAAATTGAAAAGTAAAGGTCAGTTCCCTACGGCAGTGTTCTCTTACTTAGGGCTGATATTAAAGGTGATCATTATATGATTAACTTTGGTTAACATTATTATATGATTATGCAAAAGTTTGATCTTATATAGTTTTATACTCAATATAAGAACAAACGATACAGTTTTAAGTTTCTATAGATTTCAAATTATGACACTTCAAGATAAATGTGTTAAAACTTTGTTTCCATATATTTCAAAGTAAGAAAATATCAAATTCCTTGGTTTTTCGAGAAATGAACTACTAATTTTGGAGAAGAGAGAATGGCAACTCGAATAAATAAAATAGGACGGATCGTGGAATATTTGAGACTAAGTTTAAGAAACCATTATATTTTAAATATTTCCAGATGTTAAAAAAATAATTTGTCAAAAGTTGTTGAAGGTTAAGAAGTTGCAAGTTTTCCTTCGCTTTAAACTGTATGTATAGGAATGAAGCGAAAATTGAGAAACCAAAAATGTTCCGTTGGATAAAATAATGAAGAACAAATCAATACGTTGCATGCAATCCTAGTGAACAGATGTTGAATAACAATTACGACATCCAGATCATCAAGTAACGATGAAGCCGAATTTTTATAAAAAAACTTGAAATACAGTTTATATTTAGATGATAATACTGTATAAAAAACGGCTAAAATAAATCCCAAATTTCTTTAAATATATAAGAATAGGATATATTAGTAGAATACCTTATATTTTGTTGGTAGAATATCATATTATTGCTGAAATTAACTTTGATCACTCGGCTAAGGAATGGATTAAAAATTAAAACTTTTAAAATAGTGGCTTTTTTTAAAAATTTATAAATTTCAGTCAGGAATTAATGGGATTACGTAAAAGACTAAAGAACACGTATTTTGTTTGAAATTTGAAATTTTTATTCGAAATTCCATAAATAAAGCAATTGAAAGATTTAATAAAAGGATAAATGACCAATATTTAGTTTGATAAAATAAAAATTGTTTATAAAAATGGGAATATTTGTCCATTTTCTGTAAATGACATATTTATATTTTCTATTCTAAAACTCTGTTTTAATTTTAATTCACTTTAAAAGATAAAAAAAGAAGAAATACATTGGTAATTTTTGACGTATTAGTATGACTATTAGTATCATTAAAAAAAATTTTAAGCCAAACGTTTCACCATAGCTTAATTTTGAAATAGCTGTTGCCACCCAACAACAAAGCAAATATTTTTTTTTGCAATAAAAATTTTTATTAATAAAGAAAATAATGTAATTAATTCTTCCTTTAATTATTTGCTTGCAGTTCAAATTTAATACAGTTCATCAATTTTAACCACTGAAATATTTTTAAAATTTTTAATTTAAAAAAATTTTTTAATCAAATTATTAATTTCTAGTTAAGGATTGAAACTTATTTAATTTTTCGAGAAAAAAAGTCTAGTTTGTAATCTAAATTTAAGGATAGTAAAAACATATTTGCGAAATGTTCCAACAAAAAAAAAATTAGTGTTTCATTAAAGCAGAAAAAAAAGCCACTTCTAATTAATGCCATCACTTAATGTGTACCAAACAGATATAATTAATGGGATTAATCTCCCGCAAAAGTTTACTCACTTTTTACGTGCATAATTCGATTGGAGGATTTTTTTCCCTTTTAATCCCGAACCAATATATCGGATCATCACCGCCACTACAATTAATCCCAGCCTATAAAACGAGATTAAGTGCTATCAGTGTCGTGGCCTATCGTTTGCAAACAAACGTGGAGCCTGTCATTCAGGGGCGAATCTATCAACAGGCTATCACAGACCACTGAGTGGGTATCGAAGTTTACTGGGGGATATAAGAAGGCGCCTCCCACCCTCCAGAAAAAGGTTTCCGATAACCTCTAACATCTTTGTTAAAATGAAGGCTTCGGCCAATGGAAATCAATCGCAAAGTAGGTAAGAAGGACAGAGCGAAAAAAAAAAAAAGCTGGGGAATGCTGATATATATATAAATATAGAACCGTCTGTGAAAATTCGAAACTTCTCTTTTGTGTGGCAGGTTCCTTTTGTTTTGACTGGGAAAACACGTGGGTTTTGTGTGCATTTATCTGATACAGTTTTTTTATTAGAAAAATGGGAAGATTTGATTCGATTTTTTAAAAGTTTCATATATAACGGAGTGTGATTTAGTGTTTAGATTGATTTGATTTATTGTTAGATTTTTTCCAGCTTTTGTACAGCGATGATGATTATGAAATTAAATCTTAGAGATTATTATTTACATTGCATGTTTACTTTTTTACCAATTTATTTCCGTTCAAACAATGTTTATCACAATTTTTCAACCTTTTATTCTGTGTGAATATAAATTATCACTCGGTATCAATTTTATAATCACCTTCTCATACTCCTAATAATATTAAAAATTTTAAATTATAATTATAGAAATATTCTTTGGTATGCTCATCTGCGCTGAAATATTTTTCATGTATTGCATTTTATATCTGGGCTTCATGCTGGGTCAATATTTATTTTGTTTCCGTAATTCAAATTTAGAATTCCCTATTTTCCTTTCATTTCTTTACACTATACTAATATTTAGAGAATCACCCAATAAAAATTTGATACTTTATTTATTCATTTTTATTATTTCGTGATTTTCAGATTACGCTAAGATAATGGGTTTACTTAGCGATTTTTATACTGCGTAAAGATTGCCAAGATCCATTATACATAAGATGCCAAGATGGCTGAATTTTTAAGTTTATTTATGGATCTTTAGATGATTACTCAAAGAATATCAAGATGATTGGTTTGCTTTACAATTTTTTAGACTGCTACGAATAGCCAATTGCCAATTTAACGATGATGTGCATTTATTGGGGACAAAAAAAATGAGCAATTATCAGAAATTGCAAATCACTTGTGACGATTGAAAGTATGACATTAAAAATTTCAGTAGGGGTTATAAAAAAATCTGATGAAATTTTCAGGAATTCTTTTCAACGTTCAAAAAAATGTTATATTTGTTCGTGAGCATTTTGCATTTATGTTTTTCCTCTAATTTTGTGTGTATTTATGTTGTTTGCTACTTCAAAAGAAAAAGTAAATTTAACCCAAACCATTCTTTTCTTAAATATACAAATTTATTCAAATGCAAAAGCCGGTTTTCTCAATAGTAATGTTATATACACAATTTTTATAACCCTGTAGGACATCGTAAATAATAAATAATATTATGACCTATTCTGTCACCCTATATAATCCTCACAACGATTCAATTTATGTGAATCGTATTTATTAATTTAATTTATTTATTTAAAGAATACTCAGAAAAGTAATTCCAGTGTAGGACTATTATAAATCAATCAAACATTGAAATAAAAATATTTATACTTTCAGTCTAAGAGACATACAACAGATTTAAATGATATAAAGAATTAATTTTAAAACCCTTAAAGAAAATGATAAAAAAAATATTAAAGATAATCAGAAAAATGGATTGAAAATTTTGAGAAAATCTATATAAAGAAAAATTACGAGTAATATTAAATTTAAAATTAGACCCACATCCTCAAATAGGCGCTCGAGTCTGAATGCTCTAGGCGGAGCGAGATTTCACAATTAATGATAAAGTTCACTAATTCAAAACTCGTTTTTATCCTTCGGAGCTTTTGAACATTCGAAAATTTCTCTTAACTATCAATATATGTATTTGAATTTAAAAAATTATTTATATTCTTTTAATTTAAAGTAAAATATTTTTGAGGGTCTGATTGCTAGACCGTACAGATTAACAGACGAACTGACAGATGGAAGCACAGTGTGAAAAGCTGCCATATCGTTGGACGTGTTGACATTTCTAATTGCGGCCTGCACGTGATAGTCACTTTACAATGGCACCTTTGGAACAATTGCGGGCTATCAGGCCTCGGGCGACAGTCCGGCAGCCCCTAACGGTTCACTTCGCTGGTGAGGAGTGGGAGGTGAGGTTGTGGGGGGGGGGGTGGGAGCAGAGGCAGGTGAGCGTAAAGAATGGGATATATTACATCACGAAACAAAGTTTCCCTTTTATCTGCGAACTAGGGGAAACAGCTGCCTTCATTTCCGTACAGGATAGGAATTTGCGATGTTGATTTAAGAACTGTAATAAGAGGCGGGTCAGAGTGTAATTACCCTTATCGACAAATAAGGAGAGATTTGTGATTAAAATGGAACAATTCGTTAATGTTATGATTTTACTAAGACATTTCATTAAGTGGATTGTAGGCTTTCAAACTTTAAAAATACTTGTTAATGGTCAAAAGTTGCATTTTTGCACTTTTTTTTTTCTTCCCTTTTCATATTTGCTTAATAGCTGCATTCCTATAAAATATAAGGGCCGAGGTGGCCTGGTGGTAAGGTCTCGACTCGTGAGCCGTAGGGTTTTAAGTTCGAGACCCGATTTCACGGAAGAACTCTCATGTAAGGGGGTCTGTTGCACGTAAATCCGTCAGAGTCAAACGTCCTCCCGCTGGTGTGGTGTGGTGTGGAGAGGGGGAATACCAGCTCAGGTGTATTCCCCGTCATCTGACCGCGGTTCAAAATTGCGAGGTCCGTCCCAAAATAGTCTTAGTGTTGCTTTACAACGGAACGTTAATATAACTAAACTAAATCTATAAATATAAGTAAAAGTAGTACGGTAATCAATTTCACCACGATAATCATAGTCAGCATTTAATGTAAATCATGTTGCTTCTACAAATGGCAAAATTTACAAACAAAATAAAGATTTTGAAACCTTTTTTTAGGAAATATGTCTGGATAGCTAAAGGCATTGCAAACCTACGTTTTATAAATGGAGTTTTTTTTTAAAAATTTCCCTATTTCAATACAGGATAAGGAAAGTGGCAAAAGTATAAGGATTTCGATTTTGATGCGATTAACCTTTTATACAGATCACATTAATTTTTCTAATCTAATTAATAACTCTATGAATTTGCAGCATTTATTTTTCTTTACAAACAATTATGACTTTTTTCTTATTTTCAAAATAATCACAAAAGATAGAAACCTCTAATCTTTATTATGCTTTTTCCTTCGAAAAAAATTATCTTTTTAATCGCCTTTTTATTGCACATAAGTTAGATACTTTGTAATCCTACATAGATTTATTAAGACCAATATTTTTTCTCTACTACTAATAAATGAGAAAGTGTAATTATTTGTACTGGCGTTCTATAGAACAGACAGTTTAACATAGATTAACTAAATCTCGCAATTTGATATAACTTGGTGGTTGGAAATGTGCAAATTGGAGTGGTTATTTTTGATGTTTTAAATGGAATTTTAGTTCATTGAAAATTGAGCTATATTTTGGCCTTCTATGATAAATTTCGAAATTTTTATTACAAAAAAAAAAATATGAAATTTATGCCAACTTAAAATTTTAAGCATTGTCGTTTTAATGATATCAATTGCCGTTTAATTCTTTTCTGAAATTCTACAATTCTTTAAAACAATTTTTTTAATAAATTTCAACAATAGGTTTCATTCATGCAAAGAAATACAAACTGCTCTTATTGAATTTATTTCATTATTATTTTTATTTCATTATATATTTAATCGTGTGATTTCCTTTCATTGTTAAAAGTGATTAGCCCAAATCACTTGAAGAATTAGAAAATGGAATTAAATTATATTACAGCAAAAGACAACATATATACAAGATACTTTATTAACGACACTAAAATGTCATGGGACTCGATTCTATTAAAAAAGTTGAAATATGCAACAATAAAGCTTGTTAAAGGAACACGGATTTTTTTTTGTTACAGTCTGATGCTATTTTTAATTGTTGAGAGAATCATGGATTCAAATTATGAATAAAAGATTTAATTAAAATTTATTTTAAGATTTAATTAAAATTTAATTCAATAGATATTCCAGTTGAACCAGTCAGTGGAAATAACTGTCTAGCATACTAAAAGTAATTATTATATAATAAATTGGCAAAAATACGCTTTGAAATAATACTACATTGAAAGTCACTGAATGTCAATTTTTAAAAAGAATAAAATAAGGTTAAGCCGTTTTTCCACATAACTTTCGAATATGTAATAGTGCAAAATAATGTTTACATAATTTTAAAATTCAAAAAGTTATCTTTTTTTAAAAAATTTGAGTTTAAATGTAATGCAATTTTTTTCTTGAATTTGAATATCTTTTAAAAATATTCTTTTTATTTTTATTTTTAACAGAAATTTCCATTGTTGCAATAAAATTTAAATCCCTTTCATTGTTTTAGAAAATTTTTAATTGCATGATTTTCTTCCTTTGTTGAAAACCGAAGAAGAAAGATTTTATGTTTATTTGCAAAGTTTACATAAAGAATCAGAAAATGAAATTATATTACCACAAAAAACAGTGTGCAGTTTGAAACAGATTGCCTGTTACTCTAATTTCTAATTGCATTATAATAATAAAGTCAAATAACAAAATAATAATCAAGTAAATAACAAAAAATTGTTTAAAATTTTCTTTGTGGATCAGTTTTTTTTTGTGGGTATAAAATCCCTTCCGAAATTTAATCTTTTTAATTAAATAATTGATTGAATATATGTAACTGCACAATCCAATTTTTATTTGATATTCCTGTATTCATTATAAGCTAACATTTTTTTTTCTTCAGTAGTGTTTGCTACCTACTGACTGCTTAAAAAAGAAATTAAATTTTTCTTCTTTCGAAAATATGAAATTTTCTGGTAATCTGCTTTTTACTCTTCCATCTCCGTACTTATATATATATATTTCTTTTTTCCGAAAGTAACAAAGAATGTTTTATTTGTATAATGGAGGTAAAAAAAAAAAGGTATTTAGGAAATGCGAAGACAGACATAACAAAGATAAATTTTCTTGTTATACTGAAATTTGCAAAGTGAGAAATTTTCAGAAAACAGAATAATGATAAAACGGTTTGGCAATGTATATTAATTTTTTTTTAAAGTTTAAGTTATCGAAATTTTATTAGAGAATTTTTTGCTATCAAATTTTTTCCCGGAATAATTTTATTCATTAAATTACTTAAAAATCCCACTTAAAGGAATTATTTTTTGATATTTGTAATATTTCAAAAATATATATTTTTGTAGAATTTTGCGAAGAACATTGTTTGCCTATTTGAGATGAGTGTTCTGGAGTTCTTGAACTCTAGGTTCTTGACCTCCGGATATAACAGGCAAATAGTGTAATGACATAGCAATGAGATTATTTAATAAGTGCTTGGGCTTAGATAAATAAAGGATTTATTTAGTAGGGAACAAGGACATTGTTTTGTTGCTTATAGATGTTATTATGAACGTTTCTTGTTAAAATATTATCGAATAAATTAATTAGAAATCGTGAATAAGCGTTTAGAAAATGGGTATTTTCATGAAATCTCAAGTCAATAATAATACGATTTAAGCTTTTACAATGCTTACTTTTTTTTCTTTACTTGTTTAATGAGATGAAATATGTATAAATGATCATTTTTACTCATTTGAGGTGTTTTAATTAATTAATGGCTTTATATTCAGCGAAACATCAGTTTGAATATAAAACAAATAAACGAAAAAAATTAAAAATAAGAAGCATTCATTTTTTCATTCTGATTATTTTTAAAGTCAAAATAACTTCCCAACAATTTATTTAGCAAACTGAGACATTTTGTTTTATTTATATATTCTTGAATTTTTAATATATTGCTTAAAATTTAAAATCATAAAATGAAATTACCATTACATAATTATTTCTATCTAATGAAGCTTTTCTTGACATTGAAAAGTTGCTTTTATTAATTGAATTTGAATTACTTGAATTTGAATTAACTTTATGCAGCATTCGACGAATGATATAGAATCAATATGAATGACTTTTTCCAGCATTATTAAAAGTATTAAATAAAATAAAGCAGTTACATTTAGATTAATGTTCTGACTGAACGAGGTAACTGAAAAACTATTATCATATCCCTCTGTTCTGTGTATCAGATTGCAATGAACAAGAACTAAAGGTGGCCGGAACAAAGCACCTAAACGTGTGCGCCTTGATCATGCATCAATGATTTTTTTGATATACCGGATGCAGATGGCTTTTAAATAATTTGTTGCTACCAGTTTCGCAGTTGCAAGAATATTTTAAACTAATGGATTCTTTATTCGCCTTTCATGTTGATCCACAGTGGCGGAAATGCATCTGTATATTTCGTGATTTCGGTTTTGACCTTCGTTACAAATACAGAAGGGGGTGCAAATGTTTTTCAGAATTTGTCCAATAAATGTCAAATATCGGTTGTTAGAACTACTGTTTTTTCTTTAATACTACTGTTTCTACTGTTATTTCTTTATTAAAGATGGCAGTCTGTTTCTGTTAAAAGTAACGATAGAAATATCATTTTATTTTCATTGTTTAATTGCTGTCATATTATCGGTATACGGCTAAAAGTAACCAAGCTAAAAAGCTTTAAATTATCTTTGAAAATTTTAAAGATGTTATCTCTGAATATATATATATATGCGGTATATGTACAAATATTAAAAAATTTTCTGTAATAAAGTTGGCCTTTTAAAACTGTAAAATCTAGCTGTCGCATACCTCTCTCTCTTTCTTTTGAATTGCGATATTTAATTATAAATAAACAATATGCAAATGCTAGAAAAATTATTTAGAATTCCTGTATTTGAGATGAGTTTACATTGAATATTATATTCATAGTATTATTTTGAATGCATTCCATTAGATCATAAAAATTACACTTATTTTGAAACTAAATCTTAAAATTGAAATGATTACGTAATCTTAATTAAAAATAAAATTCATTCGATTAACTGTCAAATAAGACATTTGGAAATTAAAAAAATAATACTTCCGTGCGCTTTTCTCCATCTATAAAACGGCTTTTCTGCAGAATTAAAAATCATGGAAAGATAAGTTTTAGTTGGAATCAAATATACTATAAATTGAATAATTAAATTTATTACTAAGGAGGAAATCTGTAAGATCACAAAGATATTTATGTAAATGAAAACAAGAGAACATTTGTAGTGAAATATGTAATGCAATATAATAAATTAACAAAACAAATAAAATAGAGAAAAATAAAAACTAATTTGAAAAAAAAGAATAAACGAATTCTTAAAAAAATGTCCCAAGAAATTTCCTATTTCCATTTAGAATCTCAAAGAAAAAAATATAAGAGGTTTATAAAAGTTTATTTTAAATAATTCTGATTATCTTATTTTTAAAGCATAAAAATTCAACTTAGTGGAATTTGAATCAAACTCTTAACGTAACTTCTACTCCCTTTTATTTTAAGTTAAACTTAACCCTACCTGCAATCAGTTTTTAAAATTGTGGTCAGAGTATACAACAAATTTCGCTTTTAAATT
The DNA here is from genome assembly GCA_026543865.1 of Argiope aurantia. Lineage (NCBI taxonomy): Eukaryota > Metazoa > Arthropoda > Arachnida > Araneae > Araneidae > Argiope > Argiope aurantia. The sequence continues at coordinate 65,779 of JAPMOR010021904.1, forward strand.
CAACAATCGGACAAGAAAATATCGAGAAACAAACACCAAAGCGTTCTAACTCGCTACTAAGACAGAAAACCAGCTATTAAATCTTCCTCTTTCTTTTCTTGAAAGAGGGGGATTCGGGTAGGGTTTCGGGTAGGGTAGTGCAGCTCAAGATTTACTTACCTTGCCACCGACAAAGGACAACACGAAATCTTGGAACACAAAGACACGTGGATCCTTTCGACAACAATGAAGAAGACACATCAAGGACACAAACTAACTGCATCAGCGACCGTTTTGTCGGGCCTAATTGCCTCAATTTAGAGGAAATCAGTTCTACCCTTCCAACTTTCAATCACCTTTTCCCTCAACAGAAAGGCTTTAATTCTTCTCCACCCCCTCTCT
>JAPMOR010021922.1:1079-43247 GCA_026543865.1 Argiope aurantia
AAACTAATTAATAACATTTTCTCAAAGTTAGTAAAATACAAGCTTAATCTAAAATAAATCATGTTGATTGAAATAAAAGTATGTTGAAATGTGTAACTAAACTAACCAGTTTATTAAAAGTGGGACATCGTAGTGAATACTGTCCAGGACAGCAAAATACCTAAATCGTTACTGTAGAATTAAGAAAAAAAAAAAAAAAAAAAAAAAAAAAACCTGCAAGAAAATCGAAAATTTGATAAATGAATTTTGATAAGATCTAATTGCTATTCTAACACTTATTTTATAGTCAAGACAACTATCAGTTATTATAATACCCGCAGAATAAACAGAAGTATAATCAAGGCAAAATACCCGCTCAGTTGTTATCATGTAAAAAGTTCACCGAACGTCAGTACATTGGTGTTGTATAAACGTGCAATGAACCTTTAAATGCAGTGGCATAGATTTCCTTTAATTCCTTTCCAAACGAACTTAATACTTTTTAGATAGATTATATAACAGAAAACTAAACAACAAGAATTCAGAAATGTGCAATGGCTTAACGACCGGGAAGGCGGGGAAATATAGGTATCAAGGTGGCTAACCTTAACACATGAAGCGCTGCACATTTTGTGCAAATTTCACTAATAGAAAATGTTTTTTTTTCTTCGGAACGTCGGATTTTTTTAATGGTTATTCTCTTGTTTTATTATACTTTTTGTTACACACTTTTGGAAAGTTTTAATTCGCAATGTGGCATTGGGCAGTAATATGAGCGGATATTTGTCATTCTTTGTCAGGTCCTGACTTTCGTACCATTAGATACATTTTCTTTCACTTCACTCCCCCCCAACCCCACGAAAATAAATTGTAAAATTTAGCTGATTATTTCATACATTATACTTCTCAAATGATAATCTGTAATATTTTTTAGAAAGCTCCATACTTAACGGCAAGTCAAAGAAAAGATGCAATTTTTGAATATCAAATTTTGTGTTTCTTACTTCTGTATCCTTAATAATTACAAATGTCAAAGCTGAAAAAATGTTTGTTTCTACTTCATTGCTACATTAATCTGTCTTTTTTTGTATTAACTTTTTGCATACCCACATGTGAATCAATTTTTACTCTTATGTATCCTTCTCTTGCGATTAAACCATATACAATTTGAGTCGATTCGGTCTTCAATTTCGCAGCTCTTTCCACTGTTTGTGTGTGACAAGGAAGCCAGGAAAAGTCGATGACTGGGTCCATTATAGACCCGAGTATTCGCAGAAATGGGTACTTTGTTGTTCCAGAAAATATCCTTTTGTCCATGCTATGTGATGAACATAAAATTCAACGAGAACTTGGTTTACGACTTATTTTAAAAGCAAGAGCAGAAAGTAGAATCAGAGCCAGAAAGTTTAAAGTTCCGAAGGGAAACTTCGATGCAGAAGATTATTTCGACATGATCTCATGGCTTGAAAATGATGTAACTGAATTCTCCACCCCTTGTTTCCAGAGACTCTCTCATATTTCACTTACAGAAGGATCCTTCTCTGAAGCAATTTTGAGATTATGTCTAATATAAAAGTAGTACTTCATAACGCATTTGTAAATAATGAGTTCAACTTCAAGCAAATTACTAAATTCCCCCTCCCCCCCCAAAAAAAAAACATTCCGACATTAGTCTTCACCAATTTAGTCTAAGTCGTTTTTACTCACACAAGCACGCAAACTAACAAATCAGTTAAGTTAATCAGTAACACAATAGATGGAATGGGGACGTCAACTCAATTGAACTCGGCAACGTTGCTGACCTGACACAACTCAGAGCTTGTCATCATACGCAGACAAATTCTCCTCAATAACATCCGCTCCGGCGATGATTCAGAGTCCTGGATGCCATACTAATGAAATAGTAAAACTGTTTTTATATTTCTATTCACATTATAACGCCTATTTAAAACTTTTTATTTCATAATCGGAAAAAGCAAAAATCTTTGAAAGGGTTTCGCAAACTGTGTTTTTATGAAACTTTATCGTTCTTGCGGCACCTCGAAACGCACTCCAATATTTTCCATATTTTTAACTTATCTTATCTACACCAAAAGGCAATTTCTCAGAGTTATTACAAATTAAAAATCAAAAGTTTATTTTTTCGTTCCACCCTAATGAACATTTCCGCCTTCATCTTTCGTTTTATTTTATACTAGCCACCTTTGGCGACCAACCGGTTCGCCAATCTTAATGCTCGTTAAAATTTTAATAATTAAATATTTTATGTAATTCCTACTTTAATAGCTTCTTCATTAAAATATTTTTAAAATTCAAATTTCAATTCACTCATAATATTATAAAGGCCAGTCATAACGTAATATGTATCCCTCTAATTTTCTGTTAGCTCCCGTAGAATTTATGCTTTAAATTAAAGTGGAAATGATTAATCTGCAATTAATATTGTTACAAACCTGCAATTCGGCTTCCCAGCATAGTTTGTTCCACTATCAGAAAGACTGTTTTAAAGTCATCGGTACTGGACGGAGTCCGTGTGTCGCATCGGAGGTCCCGGAGCTTAGCTACAAACTTGGCGACGAATTTGGGGACTTTAGCGCCAAAATGGATTATACCCGAAACATCGAGAATTTTCCCGATCCGTCCAGTAGGAACCGAGATACGTCTCGAACGTTCCTGATTGGTTGAGAGGCTTCTAGCTCCGCCTCCTGAGACCTATAAAAGGGCCTGCAGCTGCCAGTCAGAGTGAGTTACGTCACTAATAAAAGATCTTAACCCCTTTAACCCTTTCAATATTTAATTCAACCCAATAAATTCTTAATAAATCTGAAATTTCCATGATCCATCTCGCTCTTCCTATTGGCAGTCAATAGCAAATATCTCACCCCATCCCCCTCACAACCACTCTACCAGGCTCTTAGAATTTTTCCTCTCACTAAGTATCCCAGAAGACACCTCTGCCGTAGACCAACCCTCCAGCCAACCTAAGACGACCTCGCCGACAGCAGCAAGCCTCCCATTGGACAATAGCCACTAGCTGACCAGACTACTTAAACCAAGATCCCCTCCTCCCAACATCAGTCAAGACCTTTTCCCACTACAGACTAAATGAAGTAGCCGAGCCCAACAGTTGTTGCCGACCGGAGATGGCACCCTGCGGGCACCGGCGCTCCAAACAATATTCCTTGTGTCCTTGTGAGTCAGAGTGAGTGGTCGGAGTAGTAGCCAGAATCGATGGAGCGGAATAGTCGGAAGCGACAGAGCAGAGTAGTCGAAATCGACGGTGAACAACTGGTCTTCCAGGGAGTAGCAGAGCAGCGACGGAGCCAAGCTAGTGCTGAACTGAGCTGTGCGCTACTGTCTGCAGTAGAGTTTTGTTGTGTGTGCTGCTGTTACACGTCTCGCGGCTGAAGATAATTGTCTTCGCTGTGTTGTATATAGTTGTCGTCTTTGTACTGTCCTGTGTGCCTTCGTGTAAATAAACGCCGTTGTTTTATTTTCTACTGTCGCCTGCTGATTGAGCGTTCTCCACACCATATAACTTCCACTATCCAAACGAACCCATGGAAAATTCGTAACAATATAATAATATTTTTTTACTGAAACCAAGCATTTTTTTTTTGTAATATGATTACTGAAAACAGAGTCACTGAGCATTTAAACATTATGAGCATTAAAGAATATCTTTCTTAATTTATGTAATATCTCAAGAATTTGTCAACAAAATTTTTTCAGATTCATCATGAGCAGGTATATTAATTAATAATGTTTAATTTTAAATGCATCAAACATTAAGAAAATAAACAGAATCGTTTGAAATAATCGGCCGAAAAATGAAAGAAATAAAAAGCGATATCAGTTTGCAAGATTAACTTAAAACACGCAGAAAAAAGTATCGAAGAAAGGTTTTTGGCACTGTTTTTTTGCAAAAAATATGACTGTAAAAGAAGTAACAACTTTTTTTAAAACAATTTGGAGGAAAATGGTTTTAGTCAATAGTAATTTAAGTATTTAAAGATGCGACAGTGGATTAAGGAAAAAGGAATTCTGAGTATCAACCTTAGAATATTTCTTGTTCTCTGTTATTAACTACAGTTTGAACCTTGTTGTGAACGATGCTCCGAGCAATTTATTCGGTGCAAAATATTTTCAGACTATTCAAAGCTATACAATTTTTCATAGGTTTCAACTAATCGCTGGTCTGTTTTAAAAAGATATGCTCCAGATTTTGTCATTGAAAACTTTGTCAAATACGAATGCAGTAATCCATTAAAATTTCAATTAGAGTTTTGATGCCATTTATGAAATAACGAGGAAAAAAATGCATACCACCACATTAATCAGATCATATTTTTAGGAAAAAAATTCTAAAATTTAATTTTATATGTATGGTAATTTTATGGTGCAGGTAACAAAACAAAGTTAATGTTGTTAGTAACATTCTTCGAACTAAAAGTTTTAATATTTCCTATGAAAAATCAAATAAATTAAACTGAAAAAAAAATTAATTCTGAAATATATATACATATATGATAAGGGTTTCAATAATATACTTACGATTGGTAAAGGATCAGCATCTTCGTTAGATATTGATACAAGTTTTAAAAGCAAAGAAACATTAAGATATCGAAAAATCAAAAAAATAATTTTCCTATGAAAGCGAAGACAGCTTATACAGAGCGAAGAGGTGAGACTGAAACTAAACTTAATTTTTAGAGTGTTAAAATTTACCATATCATCTTTCAATGAAAGGCTTCACCTCCTATCTTCTCATTCAGAAGTTATTATTACTATTATTATTATTATTATTGCATATTTCTTATTATTTTAAATACTCTGTAAAAGATCAACTCCATTAATGTCAAAAACTGATAAAGTCAAACGACAAGCGATAGAACTTTCCAATTTGGCAGTTTGTCGCTTAGGGTTGCTGTGATGAAGGAAGAATGTAGGCAAGTGAATTAAAAAAAATAATTGCCAAATAAATAATTTCATTTGAATTTTTATAGAATTTGTATTTCATAAAAAATACAAATTCTATAAAAATTCAAATCAAATTATAAAATATAAGATATTTTGCCGAGCATAGTTGGTCAATATAAAAACTGTTTCATTAAATTCATTTAATAATTGAAATATTTATAGAGATCAAAAGGTTGAAACATATTGTGTATAAATGAATGAGATTATTTTATCTATAAAAGTCAAGCCAGACAGATGGCGTCTACTAACTCGTAGGCAAACCTCACCATTACTCGTTGGTTGTCATGCTTAAAAGATGGTGTAATGGCTTAATATTTCCATTGAATTTCAATTTTGTAAATAGTTTCCTTTTGTTCAACCATGTAAGACATTATAAACTTTAATAAATGAAAATATGAAAAAGAAATAAAAATGGAAAAGAGTTTGTACTCGAAAAGTTTAAGAAGGAAATGAACAGGTCCATTACAAAAAGTACATACAGTCTTGAGCAATTTCTTTGCTTTATAAAAAAGCTCTAAAATTGGAATAACATATGATAAATCTTCAACTTTTATACTAACTACAAATATAGGTAAATTTAAAATATCAAACTAACGGAACGAAACAAAATAGAATCCGAATTAATACCCGATATCAACAATGACAATAAATCAAAAGATTGGTACTTTCCGTTAGCCGGAAGCAAGCGAAAAATCGCCAAATAATGTAAATTCCTTCAAATTCGCGTTTGGTTCACATTTGGCGACATTTGCGCCCGAACGGAAAAGTACCAAAAGATTTTTAAAGCCCATTCAGAGCGTGAGTTTAAAGTTGATAAACCTCTAATATTAAGGTAGTTGATGTTAACTCAATAGATCCCGAAATTTGGAGTCTTCTAAACACTGAGGCTATGGATTATATAATAAGAAATATATCAAAGCATTTAACAGATGTCAAAACATACTGATTTTTCGCAATCCAAATATACTCATTCTAATTATTTTAGATTTGCACATAAACACATATTTTTTCTAAATGAAAAAATGTTAGCTGAAAAAGAGAGCATGGATGTGTATTTGAATTCAGAAGGCTGTGACTACTGTTTTATTTTCATGTGAGAACATGATGTTGTTTTCGTTGCGGGGTTTTGAATAAGTGAAGCTCGAAATCGCGTAGGCAATGAATAAAGCATAAATGGGATCTGCTTCACCTGCTTTTACCAGTATTGCATTATTATTATGTATACTTCTTTGAAAGCAGATGCCTTCTTAAAAGGTTGACCTGCTGTTAGAGACATGATGTTTCCACCATAGTAATCCTATGGGCTATAGAAGACCCCCCCCCGCCCATGGAGTAATCTACTGCGCATGATCAAATGGGTTTCGTTATATCTCGTAAACTATATAAGGTAGAGACAATGGGTTTTCACCATAGTAATCCTACGGGGTTATAGAAGACCCCCCCATGGAGTCATCTACTGCGCATGAGCAGATGGTTTTCGTTGTCATATAAATTTTGCGAAAAAATAAATTCTTTTCCTGAAGGTTTTAATGATGCGAAAAACGACTCAAAAATTACATAACACGAATAAAGTACTAAATACAAACACAAAGAAAAAAACATTGATTCTGAGATATAAGTTTTTGGGAAAACCAGCAGGAGTGGTCTCCCCAAAACTTTCTCGCATACTTTTTAATAAAGATACCACACAACTCTTTGCATGGCTTTAGCGTCCAATAGTTACGATATATTAACCTTGGCGTGAAACTAGCATTTGTACTGAATCTATCGTATTATCCTTGGCGAGTTGTTTGATCATAATCCTTGGAATGCGGTTGATCATATCCGAAAATCGAATTTGTGTTTTGCATGCATTTTCACCATCCGATTGAAATCAAAATTCGACACAGAACGACAGTTTTTGTCTCAAAATGAGATAACAAATTTGACATATCAGTGCGTTTTTGAACTAACTTTTATATGCTTTTGAAAATGCAGACCGACAGATAGACAATCCTTTGTTGGATTTGGCTTAAAATTTGATAGGTATCTATAGTATAGAAGTTAAATCTGTACACCGAATTTCATCTACTTAGCTCATTTCATTTTGTAATAATCTTGTTAACTTATATTCGAACACACGGAATTCCTCTGAATAGTTTTATCTCAAAATTTGATATAAATACCGTATATAAAATATTGACCCTTTATCTCAAAGCATTTTTGAATTATCTTTGTAACAGACAGACAGGCGGACATTTTCCAAAAATGTGTTTTTCGAACTCAGAGAGGTCTGAAATGTGGAGATACGTCAAAATTTCAATTTTGAATTTTTTGACGACTACTATACTTTCTCTATACAACGTATAAGAGAAAGTAGTGTATTAAACGTATACAAAATAAATACAATATTTTGTAATGTGCTGTTCATATAATAAAACTTCTTATAGTTTGGAGTTTAATATTTCGAGGCAAAAGAAAACAAATATGCATTTTCAGATCACTTAACAATGAAAATGTTTCAGAAAATTTAGATTTAAATTGAAAATATTATTATTTTTTTCTTAACAAATGAAGTAGCAAAATATGGAAATCCAGGTAAAAACCAGTTATTTATTCAAAAACAACACGCATAGAATTCTTAAAACTTATACATATAAAGGAGTGATTATTAAATAATCGAGTTATTAAATCACCTATTATTTCATAAATGCCGATTCCATCTCAGATATTACACATTCAGATGAATTAACCTTTGTAGTTCGATATGTTTTATTTTGTAAATTTATGTAATTAAATAAATTGTACAACAATTAAAATGGAGTTTCATAGACACTTTTTCAGTTGTAAATACGAGAGGCTGTTATTACGGTAATGCTAATAATATGACTGGTCAATACACTAGATTTCAGCCTTTTATTACAAATAAGAATTCATTGTTCAAATACTTCTCTTGCTGAGCTTATATGTTAAATTGTGTTGATATACATGTTACCAATTGTTGTCTTCAGTCAACTAAACTATTTATTTTATTTAGTAGTTGTACATTTTTCTGAGTTCATCTACTTTTAGATGACAAATCGTATAAAAAACAATTAAAGAAAATAAAATAAATTTCTTATAATCTATTGCAATAATTATCTAATATTTTTAAAAAATAAATTTATTATTTTACTCATTTTCAGATGATATATACAGTGGTGGCCAAAATTGTGGACACTTTTGAACATTTTAATGTTTTCTATTTTTGTATGCTTATAGAAAATGTAACGTTTGATAAAATGTGAACTCTTTTAACTATCATTTTAAAGAGAATTTAATGGTGATTTCAGTACAGAAAGCAAAATTCAAATATTTACGGTACAAAAAAAGTTTAGCGACAATAATTATTGAGATACATTAGATGCTGATGACTTCAGTGAGTTATCAGTACTTAGTAGGGTAGCCTTTATTTTTTATTACAGCTTCACACTGATGTTTCACTGCGCTGACGAGAGTTTTAAGCTCTTCTTTTATTATTGCATGATGCCAGTAAACAATTATAGCCTCAATTAATCCTCTTTTATTTGATGACCGCTTCATATGTACAAGAGTTTTCAAACGGTGCCATAAGTTGTAAATAATTTTGAGGTCAGGACTGTTTCCTGGCCATGATAACAATTCTGTGCTCTTTGTACTAAACCACACTTTCTATATAATTGCTTTGTGGCAAGGAGCTTAATCATGCTGAAAAATAAATGGTGCGTTGTTTGGGAGAGAGATCAATGTTGGAAAGTATAAGTTTTGTTTCTAATAATGTCAATGTATTTTCTTGCATTTAATGTCCCAGCAGTAACATGAAAGAGACCAATACGTTTGCTGACATACATGACCACATTATAATACTAACTGAATTCTTCATAATTGCCTGAATGCAGTCAGGAAGTGGCTCTTCACTTATTTTATATCTTACATATTTTCGCTATCACTACCGAATAACGATATCTTTGTTTCATCACTCCATATAAATTGTGACCACTGACCATATGTCCAATTAATATGTTCCTTTGCCTTCAGTAACCTTCATAAAATGCTTAAATTGAGATAAGGATTTTTTCGTTCAATTCTGCCTCTTAGTCCAACATCTAATAATCTTCTCCTGATTGTTCTTGAAATGACATAAATGCCAGCATCATTCAATTGACTTCTGGTGGCCGCTGATGACATTCTTCTATCTTGGAGACATGTTTTTTTTTATTCTTTTGTCATAAACAGATGTGGCGCACTTTTTTCAGCCATTTCCTGCTTCGTTTTTATTGAATTTGTTTCCTGATATTGTCAGCAAAACTTTCGGACTCCAGATGTAATTACTGAACTACCCACCTGTCTTGCAATTTCAGCATAGGAAAAATCACATTTTTATAACACAATAATCTTAGGAGCAGCTCCCGTATACGGCCTAGTAGCGCCAATTTTTTCGTCAAGAAGTCGCCAATAATGCGTGTTTAGGATGTTGCGATTCTTAACCGGAAGTTTTGAAGCCACGTTAGGCTTATTTCTAAGACTGAAAAAATGCACTAGTAAATGTTGTGATTATTGACTAATTTTTGAAGCCATGTTTAAGCTTAATCCTAGGACTGACAAAATACACATGCGTAAGTCGGGGGGGGGGGTATTGAAATATTTAAGATAAAGATCCAAATGAAACGACTTGTTTAATTATAAGTATAATGAAGCATGATGAAATGCTCACTTACTTTTAAGTATAATGAAATGCTCAAAATTAATATTAAATGATGATGACGAAATTATATTTTGCTCCGATTTTTAAAAAGGATTTCTTAATTTTATGCTGAATATGTTCTCATGAAAACGTTGATATTTTTTTCATTTTAAAAGAATAGTTTATAAAAGTTAATAGCTGTATATGTGAGCTGCTCCTTATAAAAATACTGAATATGTTCTACGGTTTCAGGTTACCATAAAGAATACATAAGCAGATGACGGTAACCAGAAATTACCGTTTATCGCCAATTTGGCGGAGGCCGTATACGGGAGCTGAGACTAATCTTATTTCTTTTTCTAGGTGTCCAATGTATTCTTTATTTGATGCCATTGCTTCTTGACTAAATATTAGAAATGTTTTCAGAAATATATTAAAAAGTTTAACAAAATTTCTAACTTGCAATTTGATTACATAACAAACAGTCGTCCTTCAACAGAAAATATCTCAATAATGACTTGTTCCAACTTTAAACATAATTTCATCTTTTGCTAGCAGTTATTAACATTTGCTTGCTTTCCAGAACAAAAACAGTGATTTGTCAGGAAAGTTAGAAATTACAATCCACTTCATCACTGTGTTTGTTATTCAGATTAAAATGAGAATAACTTTTTTTGTATTGTAAATATTTGAATTTTGCTTTTTGTATTAATATCAGCATTAAATTCTCTTTCAAATGATATGTAATAGTTTACATTTTGTGAAATGTAACGTTTTCTGTAAGCATACAAAGTTAGAAAACATAACGGTTTTCAAAAGTCTCCACAATTTTGGCCACCACTGTATATATATGTGTGTGTGTATAAATTTAAAAGTATATATATTTAGAAATTATTAGAATAAAAAATAAAATAATTCATTAACTATTGATAAATATTGTTGAAACGTGAAAATAAATTGATTAATTTTTTAAAAGATGTGCTGTGCTCACAATGTGTGTTGTTTAGGGCTGAAAATGCTTAAATCTATGAAGTGAAGCTGCTCTTTTGATTAAGTTTTGAGAACACTTCAATTAATGCATTATTTCAATTTTTTTTAAATTAATAAAAGTACTAAATGCATTATTATTTTCTGATTCTGTCCTTTTAACATACTAATGCAATAATGTGTTATTTCCAAAATACACAACGAAGGATTCGTTCAAATATTAATCTAAATATTGTATGAAAAAGTGTTAAGTCAGTAAATTTGCATTAAACTTTGAGTGTTTATAAGAATAAGAATAACATTTTACTAACTGACATTTTTTCACTATGGTGGCCAAATAAGAATTTAATTTTTGTAACATTTTATTATCAATCTCTACAAAATTCGATTTGCATACATTTGCCTACATTATTTAATAGAGCCTTGTAATTGGAAGTATAAATTTAAATGCAGAATTTGAAAAATAAACGCCTGTATCCATTTTTTTGAATACCCTGTACGTTAGGAAATTCCAGCTGCTGATGTGTTTTTGCAAGTTTCATTTTGGTATTATTTTCGTAATTACTTATTTAAACAAATGCATTGAGGGGCAGAGAACGAAGAATCACCCGCAGTTTCACGTGTAAGTCATTTTATAGCAATCGTGCTAGCTTATATTCGAACAGCCTCTGAAAGGATTTTGCACCACATTTGTGAGAAATCTACAAATTCAGCATAAAAACCGTCCAGCTCAAAGCGCTGTTTGATTACTTTTGTCATAGACAGACAGATCTATATTTTCCAAACCCAGAGATATCTAAAACGTGGAGGTGAGTAAAATTCTGGAGTTCATCTTTTTTTTTTTTTAATGATGAGAAAGTAAAAAAGGACACGTGCTTCAATAATAAGTACCAGCATGGATGTTGGATAGGTTGGAGTTATAACTTAAATGAAAACATATATACATATTCATAAAATAAAAAAACAACAACCTAACATTAAATAAATTATTAAGTTTAGCATATTAAACTAAAGGGATCATTTTAATGAAAAAAAAAAAAAAGAGGCTTTATAATGCGCGCTGCTTAGGATCACAAAATGCTTTCTTGAGGACAGGGATCATTGATGCAAGATCTTATCTTCCCCCCTTTTGACCAACTGCCCTTCACAGCTGGGGACGATTCCACCTCCCGAGACTTCTCCGTGTCATTTTGAACTTCGTCTGTAAACATCCCAAGCGAGAGGCAAATTCGACCATTCTTATTTCTGAATACATCGCGTAATATATGTATTATATATTTATTATTCTAAGTTTTATATGTTCGAATTTATCTGTATTTTATTTTTGTGTGATTATTTTCAAGATTAAATGAGAAGGAAGTTGATAGATTGCTTGAATTCGACGATACTTTCTGGACATCGTACCATTGTTTGGAGAAAGTGGCATAATTCAAATACATAACAATATGGAGCTGAAAAGGACATTAAAAGTGTTCTGTGCTTTATCTTTTATAGATAAGAGAATAATGTATTACAAATGTGGTAATTCCAAAATTATCAACATTTACAAAGTGTAAGTATGCATTTTCAATCAAGAAATTTACTCGTATTCAGTTCAGAACAATTTTAAGCCAACTGGGTCTAAAAGATTACTTGTTATTCAAATATTTCTTTATATATATATATTAGATTGTAATTTATCATAACCCAGCAGTAGGGTAAAATTTAAAAAAAATGTCAATTTATATCAAGATAAATTACAACTGCCATATATATTAAATATGCAACTATTTATTATACTACTTATATACATCTCCAATATATATTGGAAGTGGTATTTTCAGAGTAATTTAAATTTGGGCTTTTATTAAATTAAAAAGTCACAGGTACTCAAATTTATTTAATGTGGAATCAAATATCATTTAATTTTTGGAACATTGTTTAAAAATCATTCTAATTTAACTTCTACAATTTTTATATTAATAATTTTGTATTTTTAAGAAGATATGCTGTGTGCAATTTAAAAAAAAATGTCCACTACTACTTATAAATAGTGATTAAATTGTGCCAAAACAGTTGCCACTTTTACAATTTAATTTTTTACAGGTGAGATATTGAAAATAGTTCCCATATAAACAAAATATATCATAATTACCCAAAATTTGCTGTTGAAATAGCTAATATAAATTTTAAAACAAAATCAAATAAAAATATATCTGGTTTTGAAGTTAAAAAAGAAAGAGAGAAATGCAGACTAAAGGCTCCACTTAATGCAAACCTAGAAACTGCAAAGTTAAATTGAGAATAATGTACAAATGTTAATTTGCATTTACAAAATGCAAATGCTAATTTGCATTACATAGTAAAAATTGAAGAAATCATTCATCTTGCATTGCTATAAAGTAAACTAAGAATCTTTATCCAAAATAAGAATTATAATGTTCATTAGAGCTCTAAATGATTGATTATTTTTTTTATAAATACAACAGATTAGATTCCAACTTATCTGAAATACCTGAAGTTAATTCAGATTTCTCAATTTATGATGGCTATTATGAAGAGAATTTGGACATAGGATAAAAACAACTTCGTAAACTCTTCTTAAAGGATTTGGAGAGAATTTGGTGCATACATTTTTAGCATCCCCTCTTGTGAACAGAAATACAGTTATCAAGGAATAAATCCAAGTAGCAGCTAGTATCAATCTTCCAGCAGTTTTTAGGATCCGAGATGACAAATTGCAATTGGTCTTTCAAGAATTCATGCCTTATAGTTACATATGTTTTCTGATAAATATCCCGTTTTTTCCATGCAAGCAATAATTGGACAAGATTGCTATCAACTAAAATTATATCAGAGCCTAAGATAATATCAAAAATGTAAACATAAGGCTACATTATACAAATCAGGGTCTTATATATGTATTATAAAAAAAAACCTGAACACTAATCTTGGAACTAAAAGATAGGAATAACATGTCTCTGACAAGTGGTGATTAATTTTTGACTTTAGATAGACAAGTGTATTTGCTGAGTAGGTGAAAATAATGAAATAAAAAGTGGATCATGAAGAAATAATAAGTGATAATGAATATCATTGTTTGGATTCATGACACTCCTATCTCATTAATAGTATATCTCCAATAGCATGTTATGAAGGAGCAAAATATAGCAAGGTCTGGTACACTTTGATTTAAGCCATTCAACCAACTTATCAAAACTGTCCAATATCATGCAACTCTTACATTGCATCTACCAACTTTTTATTGAGTAATATATATTGAGAATTAGGATCCACTAAAGTGGGGTTATTTAATTATGTCGCAGATCAAGCATGTTTACCTGATTTGAATTTTATAGAAGATGTACAGAATGTCTTGGAGAAACTCTTTACTTCTAATCCATATACAAAAGCATACAGAGTAAAATGAATCAGAAAAATTGTACCAGAATCATATTGACACATCATTTAAAGCATGTATGAATATATCGCTTACTGACACATTGTTCTGGATTGTACTTACAAGTGATACATATTCTTTTGGATTATATTTCAGTAACAAAATATATCTTTTCCTAAAGCAAACCTTTTATGCAGTTTTTTTTTTTTTTTGCATTATATGAGAGTTTACATTTTTAAGCCCAATTATTCAATGAACATGAAATTAAGTATAAGTATCACTATATGGTTATGCTCATCAATCTTAATTTTTGTCCATCAGAGGATGTTACTTATAATTTCTGCAGAATGCAATTCATGATGATCTCGGATCAGATATTCACTTCTCACAAAAGAATGTTTTCATGAAAATTTTTTGCATAGTTCATTTATGTTCCATTTTGAAGCAAGACAGCAATGAGACAGTGTAAAAATATTAATTATGAACAATGGTTAGAAGATAAGCACAGCATTTAACTCTCCAAACTTCAATAACATGTCATGTGCTTGATATACAATGACTCTGTATTAGACCTACATATATAAAAGTCCTTTGATACATCAATTCTACTGTCAACAAGCAACTATCTCAAAGTTCGTAGTATTAATATTGTTCCTTCAATTTTTTATAGGATAAAAACTAGATATTTTAAGCAGGTAATTACATTAATTTGAGAGAATTGAAATCATGAGAAGCATTTGAAAAGTGACAAAGACACAATTCAATCCTATATAAATACTTCTAAGATATTGTTATTAAATTTAAAAGATTACAATTGCAAGATGTACAGAAGTTTATGCAATTTAATGCTCAGTGGAAAAATTTTTGTGCAAAGCAAATAGTAAACAATTCTTGAAAAAAAGTTTAAAATGAATTGACTACATTGAAGGGATTTTTAATATTTAGATGAATAAATTGGATAAATATTACTAAGTATAAGTGAAGATGGGAAGCAAACCAGGATGAACCAAAGGAAGCTAAGATGATTAAAGCACTGATGATGACTAAAAATGTCGCTGCAAGAATTATCAAGTAATTTTTTAAAAAAAAGAATTTTATGTGACTATAAATAATAGTCAACAATTTTGGAAATTAAGAAGTAGAAGTGCAGTCTTTTCAAATGTGAAAGATTTAAAATTATGTTGCAAATAGAAAAACTCAGTAAAATATTAATGATAAGGTATTAAATACTTCAATCTGAATATAAATAAAAGTCATTGATGTGTCTATGCTCCACACGAGGATGCGATTGACCAAAAGGCAAAAAAAAAGAGGAAATCTAAAAATGCGACAGACATAAAACAACGCATGGGAGGAAAGCATGCAAAAAGTGTAAATTATAGTCAATATACAGAAAAAAATTATCAAAACTACAACCCAGCAGAATTTTAGATTCAAAATATTTATAAAAGTATGAAATCAATAGCATACGATTTTCCCAAAGATATTTTAACAAGTATAATCTCCAGGTAAGATTCAAATCTATATAAGATGACAAATATGGAGGAAAGGCCAGTACTTTATTGCAAATGTACATCACTTGTCTATTTTAGCAAACATTTCTTTAATGATCAATGAATCTTTGAGACACATTACTGCCTATTTTTACAGATCTTTCAGTGACTTAAGTGGCAATTCACAATGTGCTTTTGAACATCAATCATAGTGGTACAAAAGCAGCTTCATTTTGTGTGCAAGAACTTTTGAGATGTCATTTTTTAGATGAATACTTCTTAGAAATTTGACAGATATTTTCTATGTAGCTTTCTTTGATGCTATCTTTACCCTTGGACTTGGATATCACAAATGCTTTTTGCTAAGAATTTCTTTTTGTTAAAAAAGTGGAAAACTGGAAAGAATTGCATCTTCAGTTCCACATCTCCTACAGAATTGTAATGAATTCTTCTAAATGTAACTCTTATTACATAAGAAATGAGAAAGAATACTGTAAACTTTGAAATTAAATTGAATATAGCAAATTTTTGTCATTTTTTAGTTTGAACTATTCTAAAACTACTTTAAAAAATTTCTCTTAATTTGAACATGCCTTTTCACGCTTATTGATTTGTAAGTAATGATTCACCCATGCTTAAAACCAGTCAATTGCTCAAATAAGACAAGCCTTTTTTTTAATACTTAGGCATTTTTGTTATGTTATTTGACAAATAATTTATGTAGAAAGTTAGTTAGTGATGAATTTTAATTTATTTGTGTTGAATTGATATTCTGATTTTCATTAAAAGCATGCTTCTGAATAAAAAAAAAAAATGCATATAATAATCATTCCTTTTTAAAAGTCATTTTGAGGAATTAATTTATTAGCAGTTACCTTGCCATTCAATTCTACAGATAAAGAACACACTGCAATAAATAATTTTAAAAAGGAACCAAGTGAAAATTTAAATGTTTTAACCAAATTTTCTTGTTTCAAGGCTACATGGAAAATGAGTTAGACCTCATAATTTTGAGCCAAGAATACCTAAACTAGCACTTTCTCTTTAAACTACTAGATTATACTAGCAGGAAAGTGTCTGACTCTCGATAGAATTAAAATGTATGAGGCTCATTAATACAACAAATCTTTCATGCAAAGAAACCTATAAAACTTCTATTCTTAAGATATGATTACCCTAACGGCAGAAAAAGGACAATCTTAATATATAAAGGAAAAATTAATAAAATATTGAAAAAATCTGCAATGCATAGAATATTCTTGAAAAATCATTAATCATTTTTAGAGAATTAACATGCTGGCTGCCAAGTGAATTGCCTGTTTCGCACATACTTTCTAATTAAATAACTAAGTTATCTGAATTGCAGACTTGAGCAATAACAATAACTGTAATAGTATATGTAATGTTATTATTTGAATCCTATCGGCTAAATAATATGTAAAGATTATTTTTGGTTGAAGTAGAATGCAGGTTCCAAGCAGTGAAGAGACTTGGTAGTTTTTAATTCCGTTTTATTCTCTCTCGGGAGGCAAACATGATTATTTACAAGAAGGCGCAGGTGACACAAAAGCAGAAGGCAAAAAGAGACGAACAAATGATCACTAGTTTTATATAACATAGGATTTCTGACCAGGTGCCAATTCAATACACATGGTGACCTTTGACACCTTTTCAAGGGCAACCGAAGAAATCACTTCCTCTTGATACGTAGTCCTGGTGGCGCATTATTTGTACAGAGGAATTAATTAAACCGAAAGTGGAATTGGATCATGAAATAAAAGAATATTTTAGAATGTTACAATTGGCTAAATTAAGATAAAACCTTGAAAATTAATTTGGATTAAATTAAGAGTTTAAAATATCATTACACATATATATGATACAGTGAAAGATCGATATTTGGCAAATGTCATAATTTTTCAGTGAATGTTAACATTTATTGGAAAATGCTGACATTGTTTTTCTGTTTTTCACAGTAACATAGACATTAACTTTGCTTGATAATATCATTTGTATTTTTTATTACTTTCATAATTCAGTTGTTATTTATAAAATAAATAAAACATTTCAGCTGAGTTTCGTTCTCGATTTTCATTCCAAATTCCATTAATATACAAACAGTGAACATTCAATCGCTCACATACAAAGTATCTTAGTTATAACATTGAAGATTTTGTACAGATTTAGAAAGCAAGCATGATATTAATTCAAGAAATTTATTGTCAAGCTAAGTATCAAAAGCAAAATGTATTATATCAAAACCGTGCAACATTTTGAAGTAACAATTGGAAACCAATAAACCAACTGCATTTTATAACAATTTGAAAATAGATGTAACTCACCTATACTACAAGTCTTCAGCATCAATGAAAATATTTTGACATATTTGATATACAACATTTTGATGCAACCGATGAGATGCTGAAAATGGAGGTTTAAATATTTTCTCATTAAAATGAGAAAAATGCATACATTCTTTTATATGAATGTAATTCATATAGGTACAAACAACTTATTAAGAGAAAATTTCTATAATTATTTTCCGAGTTTCTTTGAAATTTAATATAGAAGCAACAAAAATCAACATTCTTATATTTTATTTAAGGATGTTTTCTCCAATGAAATTTTAGATATATTAACGTCACATTTGAAAAACACTAGGCTATTTTACGATATAGTCCGTAATTTTATATATTGGCCAGGTTACATGACAAAAACATCGCTGCACCCCCCAAAACTACACTAACAAGATATTTTGCCTATAACGTCAGATGTAACATTCTCCTTGAAGGCATGACCGATTTTCAGAGGATTTGGGTTTCACCAAGGAATCAATGCAGCACATTTTACTTGATAAGTATTATCTACAAAAGAATAGTTGTAATTACAAGAACAGTCAACTATGTATAAACCTATTTGGACTAAAGCTTGTTTAAAACTAGCTAATTGTATGACATAACAGAAACATAGAATTGAACCCAGTATTCACAAAATCAATGTTAAAAGCTCTTTTCCTTAAAATTTAACCCCTTCCCCATTAAAGTACATATTTAGTTGAAAAATGAAAGATTTGAGTTATCAAAATTTGTACTTCCTTTTAATTTAGAACAGAGTTCCAAATATTTTATATTAAATTCTGCCCCAAATCTAATGACATCTTATGTTTTTAACATTTATAGATTGTAATTTATTAATATACTAATGTTCATATTTAAAAAATCTACAAAATGCTTTTCAGGACACACCAATAGATCTACGATTATATATTAAGCAAAAATTACTTGTGTAGTAAGAACTCAATACAAGAATATTCAGAATTTTTTTTTTATTAGAAATAATGATAATTTTCATCAGTAAAACAGGAGAATTGAGTATTGGTTTTCTTGCCAAGGCAGAAAAATTCTAGTAAATCTACAAAACTCACCAAACTAATAATAAGAAAAAAGATTTAACACAATTAAAGACTTAGTGTCTTAAAAAAGTTACAACTTGGCACTATTCGCCATGTCCCCAATTCTCCTATATGGTCATTGCATTAAAGATTTAAGAGCATATTTAAACACAATGGATATTCTTGCATCATTAAAGAAACATACCAGATTTCAATTTTATTTTTTATATAGTTTTCAACTCTTGAACATTTTTAAACAAAACTTCTTACTGCTTTAGATATTGGATTTATATTCATGCATACTACATTGACAAGCATATTTAAATTTGAAGTTGTGCATTATCATTAAGCATACTGATAAAACAAAAAGCACTTTGTTAAAAATTTTTATAGTAATTTTAGCTTAAGCACATGAAACAGAATTTCATTGCAATATTTAATAATATTGATTTATTTTCCAAAACAAATGCTAACTTAATATAAAATCAATTAATGTGTCATTGCATTTTATTTCAAAAATCCTTTTGCACTTTACAAAGTTTTTTTCAACAAATATGAATCAAATAAATAATGAAATTTCCAATAAAAACAAATAAAATATATAACTGATAACATCATAAATATAGACACATCACACACATAATTCCAATATAAAATTTATTACCACCTTGGTAGCAAGTATTGAACTGAATACTCACAAAAAATGATTTGAAGACAATCTTTCAAGACTGGTTTGATTGTGTAGCTAAAAAATGATGCTAAGATAAAAAATTCATTACACAAAATATGTCACGTGAAGAAGATGCATGACAATATGAAAGATCATGATAAATGTTATTACTAGTTTATCTTCGCCCATAACCTCCAGAACCACGACTGCCATATGGACCTTGACTTCGCTGAGTATAGCTCCCACTTCCTCTCATTGGACCACCACCGTAACTCGAGCCTCCATAGTCTCCTCCCCAACCTCCGGAGTTGGAATAGTCATCATTATAAGAGTTGCTTCCCCAGCCGCCGCCGCCACCATTTCCATAACTATCACCATAGCCACCACTGTTGTAGCCACCACCATAACCACCTCCGTAGCCACGATCAAATTCATCTGCAGTACGCCATTCACCTCGACCAGAGTTAGGGCCACCTCTGCCTCCACGTCCACCATAACCACCCATGTCTTTGCTCTTTATTTTATTCATTTCTTCTCGAGAAAGGGCTTTTTTAACTTCAAGTCGCTGACCTTTGCAGTTGTGCCTTTGAAGCACAATTTTGTCCACAGGATCATAGTCATCAAATTCTACAAAAGCAAAACCTCGTTTCTTACCAGTTGCTTTATCCACAACAACATTTACACTCACAATATTACCGTAGGTACCAAAATATTCCCGAAGATCTTCTTCACCTAACTCTTTCAAGCCACTCACATAAAGTTTGTTTACAGTTACCTGAGCTTCAGGTTTACCAGAATCCTCTCGTGGTACAGCACGCTTGGGTTCTACTTCTCTGCCGTCGATTTTGTGAGGTCTGGCCGCTTGAGCATCGTCCACCATATGAGCTCGCTTGTAGGTGATGAAGCCGAACCCACGAGATTTTTTAGTGTGTGGATCTCGCATAACGACACAATCAACTATCTCACCCCATTTTTCAAAATGAGCCTTTAAAGATTCTTCCGTTGATTTATAGTTAAGGCCGCCAATAAAGAGTTTACGAAATTGTTCGGGCTCACTTTTGTCGGACATTGTTGTACACAGATTTTGTACTTTCGTTTACAAGTAATCACCGGTAACTAATCAGTTGAACTTATGAAATGCCTACCGTTAACGAATTCCAAACGAAAAGAAAATGGCGTTGCCGGTTTTAATTCAAAATGCCATTCGAAAATCGCTAAGTTTTGTCACTGAAAGTTCGATCGCAGCGACATGCTAGTCGATTCTTAATTTTAAAATATATAATTAATTAAAAAAATAATAAGCATGTTTTAGTTGATTCGAGATTTATGTAATTGATTTAAATATTGATATAAATTAATATTTAAGGAATAATTTATTATCTGTGAAATTATTATTACGCCAGTCTGGTAACGTTACTCTTGTTTTTCGATACGTCACCCTTAATCGTCAAATATCGATTAACTTTCATCGTTTCTCTTCTGCTTACGCGACAAACAAATAAGTGTAAGCGAAGGAAGCTTTCATGCCGCTTTATAAACTGACATAATATCCTAAAAATGAATACCGTTTTGTCTCGTGCCAATGCAATATTTGCGTTTTCTTTGAGTGTCTTAGCTTGTTTGACATTTTTATGTTTTCTGTCCACTGCCTTTAATGAATACAGCGGAAACGTAACATTATCAACTGCTAAAGCTGTAGTGAAAAATGTTCCAGATTTCAGTGCTTCCAGATGGAAAAATGATCTAGGATTTGTAACTTTCGATCTTCAAGCAGATTTGTCGCATCTTTTCAACTGGAATGTGAAGCAGTTGTTCATTTATTTAACAGCCGAATACACCACTGAAAGCAATGCTATCAACCAGGTTGTTTTATGGGATAAAATCATCAAACGGAACGAAAATGCTTCATTAGATTATAAAAAAATGAATACTAAGTATTATTTCTGGGACGATGGTAATGGTCTCCGTGGGAATAAGAACGTCAGCTTATATTTATCTTGGAATATTATTCCAAATGCCGGCAGTTTACCAAACATTAATGGCAATGGTGTGCATGTGTTCACTTTTCCTGACGAATACTTTACTTCAAAGCTGAAATAATTTGACATTAAAAACCTTGTTTTATTGGCACATTTTTTTCTTACTTACATCTGAGTATTTTTATTTAAAGAAAATGCAGACCTATTGTATTAGAAGACATTGAACAAAAATTTATTTAAAACTCAATTGTTTTGTGGTTTTTCAAAAGCAAAGCTGTTTTATAGAAATTCTGAATTGTCCCAGATATTGATTGTATATTTTTTACATTGTTCTATTATTTATTGGAAAAAAAATTGGATTCTACAATTGATCTGATTCCATTTTATACCATTTCATCAATAAGTGATTAAAATTTTGTACAAAATTTTTGAATTCTTTCTTTGTGTTTTATTATGAAGTGATTAAAATTTTACTGTTATTATATAAGCTAAATGCCTTTCAATTAAATGATAATTAGTAGATATTTCATCATTTAAAAACTCTTTGACAGTTGCTATTGCTGTTAATGAATTATGTGTTTGCTTTCCTAATGATAAATATCTGTACACTTTTGAAGTTTTCTTTAAAATTTTAATATAGTACTTTCTGAAATATGTTATTTTTAACTTTTCAAAAATTGGATTGTGTGCATTTAAGTAAAAAAAAAAAAGTTAATTCAGAAATATTTTATTTTGAATTTATATGAACAAAAAAAAATTATTTTTATACTATAGTAATTAAAACTACTGCTCTACTTATTTATATATGTGATAAACCTTAAAGAAGATTTCAATGAATTTTTTGTGAATAAACTATATAAATTATTAATTTTTTATTAATTATAAGCTATATTTCTATTATATAAAAGACCTTTTTATTAGTATTATCATTCTTATTGAATGAAAATAAACTTAAATATTTAAAATTTTATTTATTTGGATTTGAGTTGGCACGTAAGTTTTAATTATTTTTTGGAAATTAACAATAACTCGCCCAAAAACAAAACTTCTGCTAATTTTAAAACTGTTCCAAAGCACTGATATTTATGTTTTAATTAGAAAAAAAAAGTGATCAGAGAAATTGATTTGAAGTTTTTTTACGTTAAAAATATTATATATAAATGTATTTATTCTCATATCTTTTATTATACTTTCAAAAGTTAATTTTATGTGTAGTTTGACATTTTTGTACACAATATTATCATCATATAGATTCTACAATATGATATATCATAATTAAAATATTTCATATTTACTACTACCAAAATATTTCATATTTTGCTGATAGATTCCAAAGTACAAGGGTAAGTTATTAGTAATTTATTTATAGAATTGCTAAAGATATTTTAAATCTGAACAAGCAATATTAGGTATATTTGATGTGTGAAATATGAGTGGTGAATGATATGATTTCTGACCATTGTAACTGATATTGTAAAGAAAAAAAAGTTTTTCTTTGGTTTATCAAAATATTCATTTTAACAAGCATGGAAGAAAATTGAAACTTCAATGAATTGTTTTTTTATTATTAAATGGTTTCATATCTAGGATTTGAGCACTACAAAGAAAATATCTGCTTGAATAAGTTTGTTTAAATTTTTGATTCATATTGCAATAATAAGATTAAATGAACTGGAGATGTATCTATAATTTTTTGGAGTTAAATCTTATATTCCAGATTCTTAGTTCAATCAATTATCTAGTTGATATAGAGAAAATAACTTGCAAATTTTGTTGTAATGAGAAATAATACTTAAACTTTATTAACTTCACATTCATATATAAAAAATGCTGCAAATTAATCCTTACTTTTCAAGAAGTATATACTTTAACTTGTTATATTTATGCTTAGGATTCAAAAATATTAAATTTTAAAATTTTTTAAACAAAATTATAAAATGACTGATTAAAACAGCATGTTTAAGTTGATGTAGATTGTCTGAAATCTATGCTGATTGTTGGGAGGGGATAGAAGTTTTAAAATGTTTAATGCATTATGAGCTCTTTTACTAAATCTCGCTTTTGATCATATTTTATATTTAAGCTTTTATTAGATGCAATTTCTAAGAGATATTACTTCAAAAATTATATTGTGCCATAATTCATCACTCAACAGACATGTCTGTCTTAGAAGAAAATTGAATATTTCTTAAGTGAAACTTGATTTTTGAATTGAATTTTTTCTTCTATTCCAAATGACAGATGTTAGTTGATTATTTTAATAATTGGTAAACATTTTGCAAGATTTGCAATGAAATAGTATCATATACACTTGTAAGTTGAATAAGTGACTGTTACTGAAAGGGTATTAATTAAATATAAATAATACTTTAGATGAATATACATTCTTCAATATACAGATATTATTTTATATTGGATCTTTTAAATTTTATGAAAGAGAAAAATTGAGCCAAATTTATTAAAATATAATTTTTATTTAAAAAATTAATATACCAAGCATGTTTATATTGTTGCAATTCATTATTCAAATGTAATGTAAAGAATTTGATCGATTCAAATCATTTGTGCTTTGAGATTTATGCTTGCGATTCGGCTGCTTTATCTCCATTTTTCTCAATTCATAATAGGAATTGTGTTGAATAGAAGCTTGATAAAAATTGTACAAGAAAGATGATGGCATCAAAATTCAACTTAACAAGACAAAAAGGAAAGAGATGAAACAGAAAGGAAAAGTTGATATACGCTTTGATGCCTATATATATATATAAGCAAATGAATTCTAACAAATTAAAAATCTTACTAAATATAATTAAACATTTAATCATATAAATATCTGTAGCATTAATTTGTATGCATATCCAATTGTAAATACTATATTAGCTGTTCATAAATATCAATTATAGTCATATTTTGTTGAAAATAAATTTTTCAAATGCATTGACTTTTGAAATTTAAAATGGGTTGGAAAACAAGATAAAAAAGCATAACATTGAGTTTAAAGGAAATTTGTACATTTGAACTCTAATAGTGCTTGTTACAGTTCATTATTTTATGAAGTTCAGCCTTTTTTGTTTCAAGCCTGCATTGTACCTGATAAAAAATCTTAAAAAAAATTATAGTTAAATTACAGAATATTTCATTAGTTTTTTTTCATAATGCTTTCTAAATTATAATAAATGAAATTTAGAATTTTCAAGTTATTGACTTAATAATTTTAAGTAAAAATATATAAACAATATAAAATTGTATTTTTATCTAGCATATATATTAAAACTGTTTAGCAGTATTCTTCAAAAACTTTTCATTAAAGAGACACAGCAAACTCCAGTTCACTAGATTGCCAATTAACTGAAATGTTTTGAAGGGGCAGAAGATTCAAAAAATTCTTTTAAACAAAGTATCAATAAATCTTTGCATGGATGTTTCTTTAGTTATAAAGTGTGGTTGCTTATTTAGCTATAACTGTGTCAGAAGAGAAATCTGTCATGAATGTTAAGGAGATAAAAATGTCAGGAGATATTTTTTTTCTGACAACAAAAGATAGTTGACTTTGGGAAAATTATCCATCGACTTCAGATTCTGTGCATAACTCTTAAATAATAATAATAATAAAAAAGATGCTTTAACCCTTAGTAGTCTGATTTACGAAAGTGATTTATTTTTAATATTACTGTGTTTGCTTGAGAGTCTAGATGAAGGGAAAAATAGCTAAACAATTAGTAGGTAGGTTTTATGTAGGGCGGAATGCCTGAAGTATCAAAATTGATACTCACAAAAATAGCACTAGTTTCTTCAAGTAAAATATGCACTCGCAAAAAATAATTATATCATAGCGAAAATAATATATTCACTTACCTCAAAAATATTTATATTCTTCAGAAAAAGAAAATATATCAAATTTGTATTCAACAAAACTTTTAGTAAAATGTGTTTACTTGTCCACTTTGCCGCGCAAGTAATATGTCATAGATAAAAAAAAAACAATAATGACATTTGATTTTTTTTTTTAAATTTTGTTGGAAAGAATATTATACAACAGTAAAATACGTACAGCCAACCTATAAAAAAAAACTAATAGTAATGTGAACATTCGGTTTAAAAGATTGGTATCAAAATTGAAACTCTAGGTTATTAAGGGTTAAAAAATTAGTTCCATTCGTTTTTATTTTAAACCTCATATAGCACTAATATTTTTTATTCTTCTTGAAGCTCAAAGATTTCTTTTGATCAGCTTGGGCTTTTTAATTGTTGAATTTATTAATTTAAGAATTTTTAATCTCTATAGAGCTAATAATATACAAAGAATTTCATAGTGGAGAATTTTAAAGAGTCAATGTTTTTTGAACTACAGAACAATGTTTTATTTGTAAAAGGTCTGAAAAAACATATTTTTATGAGTATATAAAAAAAAAGAATTACATTTTTTAAAAATTATTTTTTACTTTTTAATTTTGAAATCAATTTTTCCTTCAAACTTACCAGCAGGTGGTTCAGGGTTACAAAATTGAAATTTATTTCATGATTGACAGATGATTAAGCCTTGACAATATTATGCAGAATACACAGTTATATAAAATTTCAAAACTAGCACATAGGGAAAGGAGTCCAAATTCTATTACAAAATTCCATCTGTACATGAAATAATCAACTAAAGATCAAATTGAGACATGAAATAGTCAAGTAATAAAAAAGGACTTGTTTTAACTAGAGCAGGATTTCGTACATTTTTTATATAAAATATTATTTCAAAGCTATTTTAATATTTGTGATATATTTAAAATAAAGTATACATTTATATGATAATAAATGAAAAGAAAAGAAAATATCTATCTCTTTAAATATCTATTTGATTATATTTTAAAAAATTCTGAAATTAAAGAGAATATTTTTTTTCTATTGTTTTCATGCAAATAACGAGGAATCTTAAAGAAATTGAAATAATAATCTGAAAATCTCGAGGTCTTAAATATTTTCTCTTAAAATATTTCTCTCGACTCCTCTCTCCCTCATTTCAAAAATTCACGCATCAATACAATTTTTTTTCACCAATTTAGTATGGAAATTTGAAGGGTTGGGAGCTGCTGTTGGCATTGTTTGGTGTACGGATTCCGATAATGCCAATTCCATCACAAAAATCGGATACTAATCAACTAAAACTTCATTATCATTGCTTACTGAATTCTCTCTCAAAATATATTCTCAAATTCAGTTTAGTATTGTAGAACAGATGTCATATTACAGAAATTAAAAATGCACCAGAATTCCAAAATTTTTAATTGGTCTACTTTTTATAGGAACTAGGGTTTGACAGTTTTTCAAACCAGGTATTAAAAAACCAGTTTTTAATTTAAATTTGTCACATTTGAAAACAGGTTTTTCTTAACGCCTGGATATTCTTCTTCTTCAAGGGAAAAAAAAAAAAAAATATCGGGTGGGACGATTCGTGTAGCAGCTGAAGGCTTAGGCGACGAGATGCCAATTTATTAACCAGAAAAGGTATATTTGAATTTCCGTCTCATAAATTCAAAAATTTAAACACTGAAATAAGTTTGAAATTATTATATGCTTTAGAAGAACGAATTAAAGAAAGAAATAGAATCAGCAACTCTTTTATTGTATTTGCACATTTCTCTAGCTTCCAATACCAAAATTATTGAGTTATCTGGAAAGATAGATACTATCTAGAATATTTCCAAATTCTTATATGGAAATCACTTCTGATGAAGAGCAAATCGAATAAACTACTCATCGGAATAATGTTTTTTAAAAAATCCATGGAAAAATCAATTCATAAATTTCTTGAAGACTCTGACAAAAAACCCCAAAAAAACTTACAAATCCAAAGACACTGAAAGCCGAATTTTCATTATTTGAGGCAACGAATAAAAGAAAAAAAAAATTCTATTTGATGCCTTGAAAACTATAAAACAAGCTCAGTAGCTAGTGAATAAGTATATTCAATTGCTGGCAATATCATGTCCAAAATAAGAACAAGACTTAACCACCATTGAAAGATATTTAATGTTTTTTAAAATTCTATTTTCTTATGAGAAATTAAATTTAGTGAAAATAATATAAATATTATTTGAAATTTTTGTTTGAATTTTCATTATTTTGTGTAAGTAGTATGTATATGTAATCCTTAATTTGTTTTTATATTTTGACTTTGATATTGATTTCGTTTTTTGTTATTTTATATAAATTAAATAAAATATTTTTCCCTATTCTATATTTTTACTAAAATTCGAAAACCGGCCAAAACCGTTTTTTTTGGAAATATTGAATTTGGAAACGGGTTTTTCAAAAAGTCTATTTTTGTGTAAACCCTAATAGGAACATTTCCTTTTTCCATGTTTCTCCGGCCACGACTTAAAAACATCTTATACGGCTTCCATAGAGTTAAAATTCAGTTAATAAAATTACATTTATTCATTCCATAGTTTCATTTCACATCGATCTATACTTGCACAGAATTTCACGCTTCCATCTACAAAATTCACTGAAATATGCTTATTTTAAAATTTTTAAGAGCTTAACACAAATTTGAGCGGAATTATTCAAATTCAAATTTCGATATAGACATTCATTATATCGAAATCTGAGAAACCGAACATTTAAGATATCTCAGAGTAGTAATGGAATACCGTAAAAGAAAAGAAAGTTCTTTGCTTGCAATTGTATGATTGATATTAAACTTTCCAATAGAATAATATAGAGGGTTCCTTTTAAGTTCTTGTAAAGTTTAAAAATTTATATTTAAAGAAGTAACGCTGGAAAAAATTTCGGTTAGCTGAAATATAAATATTGGATTTGTTTTTTTCTTTTCCGTTTATTAAAAAAATGATTCCAAAAGTAACCAAAAAAGGACCTCACACGTCATATTAATACATTTTATATAAATTAAGCAAGCATAAACAGGCAATGAAACAGATTACAATAACATGACACTGTGCATTTATTTTAAAGTAAAAGATGTTCAACATACCCATCATCACAAAGTGTTAGGCAAGTGATCCTCGCCATTATGCCTACTAGCTTAGCTTAGCATTGCTGAACTTTGCATGTCGGCATCGATGCTTCTGACGATCCGTTGAATGGCATCTTTGAAATCCATCAACGTGTCTGGGGAGCTCGGCACACAAGAGATTTTAAGATAAAAGATTCCCACAATCAAAAATATGACAGGTTGTAATCTGGCGATTCACACATATGGTCTTCAGTGAAGGTGTCAAAAACATCTTGAATTTATGTGTAAAGTGAGTTGATTTCGACAACAGACTCAAAACTTTTTTGGGCTTTTCTCTTTGGTGAAAGCTTATAAGCCAGTTAACAACTACGCTGCACGAGCAATTGCTTTTGTATCATGGTCATGTTACTGGACTGCGAACCACAAGGTCCCAGGTTCTATCCTTGCTGATTTCAACTCACCAACAATGGTGACCTAGGACGATGAACTTTCAATCTTCGTACAGCTGTTGTGACGGCATCACCCACAGCAAACCAAAGTCGTCAGATTCAATTGACGCAGCAAACAGCATCAGCAACACCAACCACTCACACACACACGCTCGGCAGCTGGCGCTACTCAAGTGGGTACAGGCGCATTAGAATCAACAGCTAATACATCACCACTCAACAACCGTATCGTTCGTCTCACCTCCCACTCACTGGAGGGAGAGTCTGTGGTGAAAGCTTATAAGCCAGTTAACAACTACGCTGGACGAACAATTGCTTTTGTACCATGGTCATGTTTCTGGACTGCGAACCACAAGGTCCCAGGTTCTATCCTCGCTCATACCAATACACCACATCTCCTACCCAATGTCGCGAATTCGCCATTCAATAAGTATTGCGATGCTCATTGATTAGATAGTGAGGCTCATGGGACTTCGAAGTACAACGTGAGAGTATCTTGCGATGGTGTGAAAAAAACCCATCCTGGATTCTAATATACGAATTATGTTTACTAAAGAAGAAAAATAAACAATTATTTTAGTTGTAATGGAATTTTACCTAGCTCTATTTGCAGTCGTTGCAAATACGCAGCAAATTAACATCGAATAGTGTTTAAGAAACAACGGGAGAGGTCTCTCCAAAGTTTCTCGCATACTCTTTAAGAAAGATTTCTACCAGAAAACGACCTCCATGGAATTGGCGTGCAATAACTACGAAATGTTAGTCTTCAGTGAAAATTTAGCATTTATATTGGATTATTGGCGAGTTTTTGACGATTAATGCGTGGCATGCGGTTAATAGTATTAGTAAATCGAATTTGTATATGTTTTTCTTATCCAATTCAAACAAAAATTTGGCACGTAACTGCACTTATAGTAACAAAATCCCGTATCAAATTTGCTATATTTAAGTCACTGCATTTTTAAATTATCTCGTTTACATGTCTCTGAAAAGTACAGATGGACAGACAGTCAACCCGTAATTATATGTAGCTCAAAATTTGGCCAGTGCCTTTACTATAGATGTCAAATCTGGATATCTAATTATATCAATATGGTTCTTTCCATTTTGTCATTATCGTGTTAACTTACATTCGAACAGCATGACAGATGGACATTCATTGGAAGTGTGTCTATGTGTTTTTCCTTATGTAAGTACAAAAAATACTAATGAAACATAAAAAACTACGCTTATAAAATTTGGTGCATAGTTTTAGTATCTGCATAGTGCGTTTTAATCCAATTTTGAATTCAATCTGTTAATAGGTCGACCATCTGCCCATCTGTATATTTGCATGTGTTTAAACACAACTTCAACACGAAAAGACTCAAATGGATTAAATTCGATATGTGATGTTATTAAACCAGCGGGTGTGGTCTCCTCGAAACTTTTTTGCATACTCTCTAGCAAACTTCCATGAATTACACTTGTAATCATAAGATCATCTCCCGTCATAAAATTATGGAATTTGGGTAAGAACCGTGAATGTCTTGTACATCACTGACGAATAACAGTTACGAAATATTACTCTTTGGAGTGAATTTAAGGCTTTTTCCGAATCGATCATGAGATCTTTGGGAAATTTTTGGAGTTTAATCCTTAGAATTTAGCAATGTGTACCCGAAAATCAAATTTGTGTTTTTTTTCGACCCAGAAATATTGTTGTAGTTATAAAATCACGTATGAAACTTAACATATTTAAGTCACTGCGTTTTTGAATTATCGAATTTACATGCATGTGAAAGAATAGGACCGTTGTAATGAAAGCTTATAAGCCAGTTAACAACTGCACTACACGTGCAATTGTTTTTGTGCTGTGGTCATGTTACTGGCTGCAAACCACAAGGTTCCAGGTTCTATCCTCGCTCATTCAATCCGCCACATTGGTGACTTCGGACGATGAACCTTCAACCTTCGAACAGCTGTTGTGGCGCCATATACCCACAGCATCCCAAAGTGTTATTTGTCTTCAGACTCACTTGGCGCAACAGCAACCACACGCTCGTCATAACGCTTGGCGCTACTCAAATGGGTACAGGCACATTAGACTAAACAGCTAATAAGTAATACATCACCACTCAACAGCCATACCGTTCGTTTCATCTCCGACTCACAGGAGGGAGAGTATGCAGTAAAAGCTTATAAGGCAGTTAACAGCTACGCTATACAGGCAATTGCTTTTGTATTGTGGTCATGTTACTGGGCTGCAAACAATAATGTCTCAGGTTCTATCCTCGCTTATACAATCCGCCACACCGTCAATGACTTGCATTTAGAATAATTTGAAGGATTCGGTTCCAAATTCGATATCTATATTTTAGATGATAAAATACCAAATACTTTTATACCAATCGATTCTTGAATTCCACTGCATTATTCACCAACAGCCCTTGTGTTCTAAGAGTGGTTTAACATTTCTTGATAATATAAAAGCGTTAGTCACAAAAATAGTCAGCTTCATATCGCAGTAGGTTTTAAATAAGCGAAAGTAATAATAATGGAATAGGTTTGAAGTAAGCAAAAATACTTTAATTGAGGCTTTGTGGATGAAGTCAACTTGGTGCATAATGGTTACTAATGTATAATAATGCTCTCTGGTTGAGCCACTGGAACGTATTAACAAAGATTTGTTGACTGCTTGGAAGAAATCAGATTGTTTCTGCAAAATGAAGGGGAAATTGAACAATACTCACAGTTGTTGGATATTATGTGGCTCTCAAAATTGATGTTTTTACAGACTCATGCCAACATTTCAATGAATTGAAAGTAAAGCTTCAAGGCACAAATAAAACAGTTAACGTCACGATGGATCTCATTCGCGTTTTTGGCGCCGGATTGCATGTTTTCAGGAATGATATTGTTACAAGAAACTACAGGAACTTCCTAAATTTGAAAAGAAATATCAAAGATTTAGATGTACATGAAAAACCAGACAAAGAAAAATTTAGTGAAGAATTTAGTTCCATAATTGATTCTTCAATCAAGGAATTTCCAGTGAGATGTTCTCAGTTCAAAGAATTATCGGAAACGCTCAAGTTTATTATATACCTTGATGTGACCATTTGATAAAATGAATTATAGTTGGAAATTAAAGAATTTGAAATGCAACTGATTGATTTCCAGTCCATATAGATTATTGAAACAAGGAAAAGGTTGGAATTGATTGAAACAAAAAGATTAACAAACAATATAAGTAAAAATGCCACGAAATTTTGGAAATATGAAATTCGTTTCCAGGCACATTTAACTGCTTTGAGAAGCTGGCTCATGTTATTTTAACCATATTTTCTTCCACCTATGCCTGCGAATTATTATTGTCAGAGATGAGTAGCATTAAAGACTCTCTTAGAAAGCGTTTGGCAGATGACACCAATTCAACATGCATTCTGCTAAAAGTAACGTCTTACAATCCTAAGGTAAGATATTTGTCATCTAATCTGCAACAACAGAAGTCACACAAATGCTACTTTAATTTGAATTACTCGTACAACTAAATACCTTTACTTCTATACACGGCAAAATGTATCTTTTCTTAGTAAATAAAGAGTTTTGAGTTGTTAGTATTTAGTTTTATTATTTTAACAATAATCACGAGTCAAACTTATTTGACAGCACGTCTATACCCCATTAAACATTTCTTTAAAAAAGGTGGCACGTTGATCCATAAAGGTTCGCCATCCCTGAGCCGAACAGACAGATTTATTCGGAATAGATTTCTTTTCAAAATTTGATAGAAATCTACCAATTTGGAAAAAAAATACATATAACAAATTTCATTCGTTTCAGCTCAAAGCATTTTTGAGTTATTATGTTCAGAGAGACAGAAATTCGAAAATGTGTTTTTCTGAAACACGAAGACTTGTCAAAACCACGAGTTCGATTTTTTTGAAGATTATAATACTTTCTTTTTGTGCACTTTGTGTCAGAGAAAGTAAGAATCATTGCAAACAGAATACAACAGCTGATGCAATAAGCTAGATAAAGACAAGGCCAATAAATCCTGAAAACTGTTATGCTAAGATCTTTTGAATTAATAAGATTTTTTTGCTTTCCTTCTAAGAATTTCTTTTCGCTTCTTTGAATTTTTTTGTTGTTATGATAAAAATAAAAACAGATAAACAAACTGAAATTTTAAAATAAAATAATTTTTTGCTCTTTGTTCTTTCTGATGCGAGGTTTTTTTTTTTTTTCATTTTATTTGCCATTTCTTTTCTATAGTTTTCCAAATTTAGTTATTTTTTATTTTAAGATGTTTCTTTGTGTAAATATCCATCATCTTAATACGATACGAAGAGATAAAGAAAAATTTGAGAGTCGTCAAAACGGCAATTTATAGCCAAGAGTGGGATGCCTGAATCTATCTTATGAAATAGTGGCAAACATAAATCAGTCCTTTTCTGCGCATGCGCTGTCTACTCGCCATCTTATAACTGGCCGAGTATAAACCCAGCATAAGAACAATTCCGTCTTAAAAAATGCTTAGTTATTATTACTTTGTAAAAATATGCTGATAATCTGACATTCAAAATAAACCTTTGCATAGAAACGGTTTATTTTGTGTTATTTTTCAAAATCGTAAATGTAAAACGTAAGTAGCAGAAAAATGAATTTCAGTAGTAGTATTGATGGCTAACCAGAAACTTTCGAAAACTAGAAAAAAGCAAATCACAATGGAAAACTTGTAGATGCCACAAGAATCCAATTTGTTTAGAATCTTGTGGCACCAAAAATTAGAAAAAGAATGCTTTTCTGTTGGGAATATTTTACTTCTTATTTTGTCGACAAACCGAGCAGATTCAATAGATGTAATGTTTTCTCAAATACTCTTTAATTTAAATGTAATTTGGAATAATTTTTTCATGCATAATTGTTGATAAGTAACAACTTGATGAAGACAAGCGAAATTAAGCATCAATTATTATTATGCCACGATGTTTCAGACGAGGTATTAAATTTCTTTTAAATTTTATGCTGTTATTGTTATAAAAATAAAAAGAGACAGGCAAAATTGAATTTTTAAAAATAAAATTCCCAGTTCTACGATCAAAATTGAAATGTCTATGCTATAATTATAGATACATTCTGTCTTAAAAATAAAAACTACTAATAAATTATTGCTGTTCTTCTAAAAAACGTATCATTCATTTTGATATTCAAAATAAACCGTTGCCTGGCAACTGCTGTTATGTTGAAAAAACTCTTAACGTATTACAATGTTTCGGATTTCCCATGAGCTTGTGTCATAAATTACTCATTTTCTGTTTGAAAAAAGATTAAAAAAAAACCCCTTGCAGTTTTATTGTTTAGAAATAAATATACTTCTGTTGTTTAAATGCCATTTGAAATTATTCCTTGTATATTTAATCGTTGACAAGTTATAGTTAGATGGAAAGAAGAATAAAATATTCATGTTTAATACCATGTTTCGCAATAAAAAAAAATTCGTACTTGTGTAAATTTTTATTCTCTCCAATGAAGCTTAATGCTTTATTATTCATAATTCTGTCATTGATTTTTTTTGACAATAATAATACTTTTTATATGTATCATATTCAAGAAGGATTAAAAAATGTCAGGCCTTTTTTTTAAAATAAAATATTGTGGTAAGATATTACTGATAAAAAACAAACTGATAATAAAGGAAGAAAAAAGAAATTTTTAATGTAAATAAATGATATCGTGATTATGTATGTACGTATATATGCATATATATTCCTAATTTTTTTGAAAACGATTTTGCATACATATTACTTAAGACAAAAAAAAAGAATTCTGTAAGCTTTTCAAAGTGTAAACGATAATTTAATGTTCACTTAATTAGAATTTAACTGAGATTTATATTAATTTTGCAATAACTTCGGAGTAAATTATTTAATAAATGTTTTTATATCGTTTTAAAATACAGAATTATGCTGTTTCAATGATGCTACTTTTATTCCCGTGAAAGTTACATGCAATTTTTATTAATTTTTTTGAAATTTAATGAATATTTGAATAGATGCAAATGATTCTGAAATACACAAAAAAGTAAAAAAAAATATATATATCTGAAATTGATAAGTACTCTGCAGCGGTGAGACTTTAAGCTATACCACTTTGAAATTTTTCTATTTGTGTTTTATTATAACGTTTTGGCAACGTCTTTTATTGGTTTTCAGAAGAATTCTAAAACTTAAAAATAAAATTGCAGACGATATAAAAACTTGGTTTTCTGTAATTTTTTTTATATAGAATAAGCTTTAGCATTAAAAATAAGTTATTTAAAGAGAACTTGTTTATGTACTTGTTGGGATAAGTTATAGACAGACGTCGAGTGTTATTGTTAAATAGATTTTTACTTTTCACATATGTGATCTAATTTAAATTTTGTCATAAATATTAAAATAGTTTCAAGATTTTAATGCATTTCTACGACAATTAATTAATTTTTTTTTCATTTGAAACAAACTAGAAAATTCTATATGCAACATTGGATATTTTAGCTAGTTTAATATAATAAACAAAATCCATACCAGAAATATGTTATGATGTTTTATCAAAATTGCTGAATCTCCAATAAAACAACTATACGACTTTGCAATTACAGCTTAAAAAACATTTAAGAGACAATGATTTTTGAGGATTTCCGAATAATTTTTCATTCTTAATACACACAAAAAAAGCGCTATCACAATCAAATTATATTTCATTATCTAAACTGCTTTGTTCTAACGAGAAAAATACATAAAATATTTAAATTACTGTAGCTTTAGTATATCTAAAATAAGAGTTTGTTTCTTGGTAAATTTATTTTAAAATTCTCAATCATTTAAAAGCTGAAAAATTATAATTAATTTTTTAGTTTTTTTAGTTAGTTAATTTGTTGGATTTTTGGACGGAATCAATGGTTACTTAATTTTATGTAACAGTAACGAAAAAGAAGCAGGAATTTTCATGGTTTTTATTTCTTATTTTTTCGAGATTAAAATGTTCACTTTTATATTGTTGGATTTCAACATTTAGAGAAGCATTATCTTTCTTTTTTTAAAGTTTTTTTTGAAAGATTATATCTATATATGGATGTCTCTATATATGGATGATTATATCTATATATGGAAAGATTATATCTCTATATGGATTATATATGGATGTCTGTCTGTGAATACAGCTAATACCTGACTGAACATGAGTATTATCTCTTCAATAATGAAAAAAATTTCTTGAAAATTTTCTCGCGTACTTTCTAATAACTCACCAAAGAACGTCTTTCATGATTATGACTTACAACAATTACGAAATATTAACATTTGGCGAGAATTTAGTATCTTGACTGAATCTAACGTGTCATTTTTGGCGAGTTTTTTTTGGCGATTAATCCCTGCCATTCAATATATCCAATAATAATATCCAAAATTCAAATTTGTGCTCTAGATACTCTTTTCTCAACCGATAGAAACAAAAATTTGACACAAAACTGCACTTGTAGTCACAAAATCCCATGATAAATTTGATATATTTAAGTCATTGTGTTTTTGAATTATTCGTGTTTACATGCTCCTGAAAGTACAGACTGACCGATAGTCAATGTGCAGTTATATTTGGTTCAAAATTCGAAAAGTGTCTACACTATAGATGTTAAATTTGTGTACTCAATTTTATCTATATCTATTTCTATGTGTATGAGTTTTATCCATATTATATTTTATCTTATTTTATTATTGCTTTCTTCCTTTTTTGTAGTTATGCTAATTTATATTCGAACAGCGGACAGATTTCCTCTGATTAGATTTATTCAAAATCTAACAGTAATCTGCAAATTTGGTCTAAAGACCGTATACGAAATTTGAACCTTCTAGCCTAAAGCGTGTTTGAATTATCTTTGTTTGTATTTTTCGAACTTAGGGAGATCTAAAACGTGGTGATTTGTCGAAATACTGTTTGAGTTGTTTGATTTATGATTGAGTTTTATGATTACGATACTTTCTCTATATTACGTACACGATAAAGTAAAAAGTGGGAATTGAAATTTTCATTCTTTACTTTCTTGCGTTTAGAAACATTTTGATAATCTGATAAAGAAACATTTTGACCTAATATTTCCAATAGATATTTCTTTATTATATTTCAACCTTTTTTTTTTTCTGTGAAGGTGTTGTAATCGCCAACAAATTCGACCCCGAGAATTCGTGGCATCTCCACGTTTCAGACATTCGTTAGTTTGAAAACCGCAATTTTGGAATCATGCCAGCTTGTTCTACTCGTCGTTCTGTTTTATATTTATAAATAGCACTAATTTTTTTTTGCATTTTATTTTTCACTTTTATGTTTGTTTAGTTATTTCATCATAACTCTTCTCACTTTATGACTGCTTAATTTTGTAAATGTGATAGTTTTGTTTTGAAAATGTTGTCCCACAGACTATATATCAAACTATTGTTTACCAACGGATTCTAAAGCCCTTCGCTCTTTTGCGCATGTGTTATGATAGGTTTAATTCGACAAAATAGAGGTGAGAGGAAATATGAAAGGAGGAGATATTTACTTTTAACAACAAATTGAATTCCGGAAATACACACATCCTTCCGCGTCTCACCGCCTAGTGAGATAGAATTGTCAAAAAGTGGTCGTCTCAGGATACTGAAACGAACGGTAGTTGTTATTTGAATATTTTAACTTCTTATATGGAATCACTGCCATATCTCTTTGTTTGGAATTTTATAAGAGTAGTTTCAGCTTGATGGATTTAGATTTTGTCAACCCTTGTAAAATTCCTCCCCCCCTGGGTTTGGCCATTAAATGTTTCGTCATTAAAATCAGATCGGGCGACGGTCAAGCTGAGGAACGTCTTCGAACGTCATTCCTATTTCATGTTCTTTACCCTATTTAAGTAATCGAAAGGATATAGTTCCAGGGACACGAAATGATGTTATGTCTATATGTGACCATGATAACTCAAAACTCTTTGATCTAGTTGGAAAAAAAATTGGGAGGTATAAGCTGTTTAGTAGGTATTTTCGCAGGTATTTTGCACAAAATTTGCAGATTCCTCTCAAGTTTTGGTCGAAATGCATTCACAGAAAATTCACTTGAATGAATAAGATTACACTCCTGAGTATCCGATCTAATGTGGCGGAAAGGCAGGCCGGAGTCCCATGAACTCATTTCTTTGCCCACCAAAAGCAGGAGACAAAGTTGTTATATCCGAAATTCATTGTTATAATACGTATTTTCTCAATTCTTATTTAGTACTAAGCCCTCCATTTATCCCAAACCATGTAGAACGTGAACGCGGCCCGATGAATCATAGAAGCCGTTGCCGGTAACGTGTCCAGTAAAAATAGAAAGCTCTATACTGGTAGTTTATGTATGTTTACACACTGCAATGCACGTTTAAAGAATTTACGAGAGAAAAAATAAGTATATTGTTTCACCCAAATGAACGACATAATAAAGGGCTTTAACTAGAATTTTTCTCAAGCATATACTTAGTCATTCTTTTTTTGCAATTTAGTGAGAAAGTTGTAATAATTGCTAGTAACAATGTCGAAGTATGCATTTCTAATCAGTGGCGTAGGAGATGGGTTAGCCCAAAATGTTATAGATGCTTTGAACACCAATCCGTCCCGGAATAATTTTGACATATATTAATCGTTTATTTCAGTCTTTAAAGAAAAATATGACGAGAAAATGAGAAAAAATATTTTGCGTTAAGCGCTATTTTCTTTTGCTATGCCACTGCAATCAGATTCCGGATAGTTTTCAACTGGTTGCTGCTGATGGACCTCTATAGTATACCAAAGCGTCTTACTCATGATATCATAATGACATTATAATCGTAAAATTGTCCATATAATATTTCTACAACTACGTTCTAATGATGTAATAATGAGGAAGTTGATAGTATATATTTTAGGAGCTAATCTTAAGAGTAATCATAGTGGAGAAATATTAGTGTATATATGGCGCATTTTAAACAAGATTGAAGAAGGGATGAAAAAAGAATTTACCAACGCACTTTCCTGGTACTATTTATCCTTGATGATTTCTATGACTACAGGTAACGAAAAAAATCTTTATTTGTACCGACTCT
The DNA here is from genome assembly GCA_026543865.1 of Argiope aurantia. Taxonomy (NCBI): domain Eukaryota; kingdom Metazoa; phylum Arthropoda; class Arachnida; order Araneae; family Araneidae; genus Argiope; species Argiope aurantia. Next base: position 40,143 of record JAPMOR010021922.1, read on the forward strand.
AGTAAGATTCATTACACTAATAAAGTGGCGTAATGAAGTTCAGGCATGGATGATTCAAGAACTAGTCTTGAGGATGAGGATGGGAAGTACCTCGAGTTCAAAATGATTTGTACCTAAGAGTGGGCTGGAAAAGTCATAGTCGGGTCATGTTTTATCTTTTGCATTCCAGCAATCTTCCTATTTTACATTATATCAATACAAGGACAGAAAAATTTATTTCTGTTTATTTTACATAAAAGTTAACCTGAATGCTTCATTTTATGTTATTCCAATGAATTTTATAATGATTTAATCAAATGATTATATATATATATATATGTAATGACATTTTAAACTCTAATTTAAATTTAATTAATTTCCAAGGTTTTATCTTAATTTAGCCCATAGTAACTTCATTCTAAAATATTCTCTTATTTCGTGACCAATTCCACTTTCTGTACTTAATTAATTCAAGATAAGCTTTGTAAAATTGCTGAATCGGCTAAAAAAATAACTTTCCCACACTCCGCGTGAAGGGCTAGAAAAATGTTCAATAAGCACATTCTTTTTTAAAAGATCCCCGTGTTTCCCTTGCCTATTCGATGCGTGTAGCGAATATCCCTATCGAAATCTCATTGTATATAAGCACTATGGAGAAATATTCTCCCTATCAAAATCTCAGGTTATATAAGACCAGGAATAAAATGTTCACGAGTTTTTTTCACGAGTATATATATATACAAATTTTTATCTTAAATTAGCATATGTTACCTTAAATTAGCATATGTAAGACTATTTTCATTTTAAAATAGTATCTTATTTCTGGATCTACTTCCCATTGTTTTATTTAATTAATTCCAACTACTGGTCTCTGCATTTTCTCTAGAGACAAGATAAAAATCCTTAATACTTACAATATTCTTTTAAAGATACCTAAGATTTCTGATTTTAAATCGTCACTTATCAAAAAAATCCCTATCAAAATCTCATAGTAAAATCACTGAAGGGGAAAATTTTGGTCTCTTCTGCTCTTGTGTCGCAATTTCGGCTGGCATATTTTGTATCACTTATTCTTGGTACATAAATTATACCTCTCGTGGTGAAATAAAACAAAGTTTTAAAATTTCAAAAGTTGTCTCTATTTGATCCAACAACTGTTACAATATCTTTATATATGCCCAATATAATTGTTTTATTAAATGAAAATTCTATATTCTGTAACACAATTCTAAAATTTTATAAATTTTTTCTAAACTTTTAAAATATGTTTTTTATTATTAGAAAATTAAAAAATAAACAAACTAAATTACATTTTTTTTTACACTTCTATAAATTATAAATTGTCAAACTTCTCCGGCTTTAATATACCTTTAAAACATATTTTGAGTTATTTGTCAGTTCTACCTGAATAACATTTAAAATTTAAGTAATTGCATTGCGTAATTTTAGATGATTTAATAAACAACATTTAAAGGGAGAAGTAGATATAAGAAAATAAGAATATGCTGGGAGATTTGTACCTTAATCACAGTATTTAAATTTTAACCTCAAACAAACAATGGAAAGTATTTTTTTCTTGATTTTTAAAATGTGTTCTTATTTTCACTTATTAAAACTCTTAATAAATAAGTTTCTTATCCTAGGTAAGATATTTCAGTAGGATTTTGTTGAGCAAATATTTAAATCTGTTTCTTATTCATCTTCAAAAAAATAAAAAAAAAAAAAAAAAAAAAAACCAAAACTTTGTCTGAAAAAGAAAATTTTGGAAAGTTTATTAAAATCTATTTCTTTGAGGAAGCAAGATTTTGATTTCTAGTGCGGATAAGTCGAGATCGATTATTATAGAATCATCAAATTTAGATGCTCCATGTTGTGCTGCCATCTGCAAGATAATCCGGAAAAAGCTTGATTCTTCAATGCGAGAATAAAATAGTCAGTATTTTAAATTAAATTTAAAATAATTCACTTATTTCTTGAATTTATGATTAAGAAAATCTGAAGTGCCATATGTATTTTAGTAATTTTGATGCAATCTAATTATCACAAAAAGCAATTAATAACTTGAGAATTCCTATACAGTACATGTTATGGTTATTTATTTTTGATAAAAAAGTTACTGATTAAATGTATAATTTTATTAAACCTTTAAATTTAAAAATAGTTTTTGGATCAATATTCGAGAAAAGTATTTATAAATTATGGCTTGAAAATTAGAATTTTCTTTATTTTCTTATATTGTATTTTCTTTATATTGCTGACTAATTGCGAATTAAAACATTTTTTTTCTTTCATTTTCTGTTACATATTGATAAAATGTGTATAAGGTAACCTGAAAGTAGGAATAAAAGTTTAGTTTATATTAATACTGTTAACAATCCGAATTGTAAATCGGAACAGAATAAAAAAGAAAAAGTCGTCTGCAACATTAATGATGATACTTAAAAATAACTTGATTTGTTCTTTCAAAATTCACATATTTCTTTGTTTGCATTCTTAATCGTGATTTGCTTGATAACTTAATGAAAAATAAAAGTAATGGTTGATTGCTAATTAATTGCTTCTTTATTTACTGTTTCTTATGTTTAATTTTGTTGCAAATATAATCCACCATAATTACAATGGTGATTTAAGATAATTATTATAATAGGAATTTCTAATCAGAACTATTTCGATTATTTTAAATAAAGACATACATTTGCAAGAAGTCGTTATTTTATTTATAAATGAGAAAGACCTCTGATTTTCTTAAGTCGGCTTTATCACTATAGCTATCGCAATTTATAATAATTAAAAACTATCATTGTTTCTAATAAATCTATTTAGAAAAATATTATTATATTTGAGTTATTCGCAACAATATGTATGAATATTTTTCGTCCTTATTGTAATTCATTGCAATTCAGTTTTTATACAAATAATGTTTTAGTCGTTGCTAAAGAGCTATAAACGTTTCTGCTTTGTTTCCATCTACAATCTAATCATATACTATATATATAGGTATTTGCTAAATAATTTTTTATATGAAGATTCATTTGATATTTTGATCTAACCATCAGGGGACAGAAATTATTGTATGATGATGATATTTGTTTTAATACTATTTACTTTATTTTATTTTGTGTTTTA
>JAPMOR010021922.1:49391-62216 GCA_026543865.1 Argiope aurantia
GAACTCCCTCCTCAGAAATTTTTTGAAGAATCTAATATTAAAAAAAAAAGAAAAGGCAATAAAATAGAAGTTGAATGTTAAAAAGAAATCATCCAAGATTTGTGGGACTGAAAGTTCAGTAGCTGAAATGACGGAGATTAAACAAGAAGAAGAAGAGGAAGAAGGGGGGGGGGGAAAGGAAAAATAAATAAAGATAAAAATTCTGGTTTCCAAAATAAAAGAAAAAGACCCAAAGTTATTGATTAATATTCAATCCTCTTCTAGTACTGACGATGACAATTTAGATGAAAAGGGGTTGTGTGATGATAATTCAATTGACAATGCGCTGCATACTGCTTTTTTTAAAAGACGCTGAGATTTCTATAATTTGTGCAGGGTATTTCACAAATGAAATGTGGCATCGGTGCATTTTTTGTAGAAGTGGGCCGATGCAGATTGTAATGTGTTTGATTCTGCAAAAAATTGAAAAAAAAAAATGTTACTTTGGTCAGGCACAATAATTTCATTGGCGGATAAAAAAAAAATCTAACCCTTATACAAATTTATGATGTTTAAGGAATGTTGAAAATAGTCAATTGCTTATTATATTTGTAAGAAATAATTGTTGAATAAAAGATGCGAGTTCAATTGATATTTATTACTTCCATTTTACCTGAAATTCTCTGTCTTCTGTACTCCCCGAGAGTATTGTGGATTCCACAATATGGAATTACTCGGATACCAGTGTAATCACACCACTGTATAAATCTTTTGTAAATCCCTTTTTAAATAATGCTCAAAACGCTTTTAAGTTTTGTTAATGAGTTTGTCCAATGCGTAAAATAACAGGTCCTATAAAAACAAATAATCCTCTTATTTAAAGTTTTATGTCTTATACAATATAGAAAAATGCAGTTTTTCCTAAAGATTACAAGATTTCTCTGGACTCTCCTAAATCCAAACACAACAACGTTTCAAATGCTTACTATTTAGATCATGGAGAATCGATTTAAAATCCAACCACTAGGGGAAAAATGGCGCAACAGTTTGAATTTAGAAAAAAAAATAAGCCTAAATATTTTAACTCTGTGATAAATCTTGAGTTATTAACTTTTCTTTAAATATTTAAAAAATTATTTTCACATTTGTTATTTTTTAAAAATTTCTCTTATAGGAAATGTAGAGAATGTAATACAATTATCAAAAAATTAGAACTTGTGATTTTTGAGGTTATTTTAGATCTCTCCCACGTTTTAGTTCGAAAAATATATTTTTGGTAAGTAAAAAATGCTTTGAGCTAAACAGATGAAATTTGGCATATGGACTTAGGATAAAATTTATAAATTTCTATTAAATTTTGAACGAAATTCATTAAGAGGAGGTCTGCCTGTTTGGTTGTACTTGTTCAAGTGAACTCAATAACTACAAATCGCAAAGAACTAAATAGATAAAATTTGATACATACATTTAATATCCAAATTGTAGTTTCTTATAAAATAGGAACCAAAGGACTATCAAATGGTTAATCATTCTTTGGTCTATACTTTTGTATATATATAAACGCAATGATTTAAATCAATGAAATTCGATAGGTGATCTTGTGAACTGGAGTTCCGTGTCTAATTTTGGTTTCAATTCGCTCCAAAAAGATATCCAAAATAATTATTTGCCCAATAAATTCAGCAAAAATGTTGTATTCACACCAGCCAACTATATTTTTTAATTATTGTCCGGTCGTGCCATGCAATGCATTCGTGGTCGCGTTACCCAAGGTCTACAAAGTGAGAGAATAAGTTTTTATTGAAAAGGAGGCCAGAAAGCTTCCGGGACACCACAAAAACTAGTTTATTTTTATAATTCAAAGTGTATTTTTCATACTTTTGCTCTATTTCAATAATTTAGAATAAAAGATTTGTTCAGCATGTTTACTTTGAGCATATTATGCTATGAAAATGAACTTCAGAATGTTCATTTTCATAGCGATGTCTCCACCAAACTGCTAGCTGTGTGGTGTTCAGTTCTTGGCTAGATTATCCACTTTTACTGATAGATATCACACGGATGCTCTAGCACCAGCACAACAATGCGCTTCTACTCTGAATGAGTGCTCAGAAACGTTTGAGATGGTACATTAGAAGTTTACTATTAAGCGTTTTTACATTAAAAGAAGGCGTAAGTCTTCAAAGAAATGATATAGTTAAATTAATAGCTAAAGTTTTTTCAAATAAACCAGCGGCAGTGGTCTCGCCAAGACTTTCTAGCATACTCTCTATTAGTTTTTCATGCCAGAGAACGGCGTACAATAGTTAGGAAATATTAACTTTTGGCGTGAAATTAGAAATTTTATTAAATCTGTCGTGTCATAATTGGCAAATTATTTGGCGATTAAACCCTGGTATGTGTTAAGAGTATCCAAAAATCGAATTTATATTTTAGATTACATGTTTCTGAAAGCACAGAACGACAGACAGTCAACAGTAGTTAGATTTGGCCCAAAATTTGGTAGATTCTACGCAATAGATGTTAAATCTGTGTATCAAATTTTATATATCTAGCTCTCTTTATTTTGCAATTTTTGTGTTAATTTATATTTAAACAGACGGACAGATGGACTTCCTCTGAACAGATTTTACATAAAAATTGATAGAAATCTGAAAATTTGGTTTTAAAGACCGAATTTAACCTTCTAGCTCAAAGCGTTTTTTGAGTTATCTTTGTCACAGGCAGACAGGCAAAGAGATGGATATTTTCTAAAAATGTGTTTTTTGAAAACGGTGAAGTCCAAAACGAGAAGTTTTGTCAAAATCTCGAGTTCGAATTTTTTGACGATTACTATACTTCTTCTATACTACGTACAGTGGCTCCCAAAAGTGTTCGTACACCAACAAGAATCAATTAAAAACCTCATTATTTACCATTATATATTCTTATTTTTACATGAAAATTTTTTCATAGCATATTTTTACAGTTCTTAATAAAGCAGTGAAGAATAAATTTTAATTACGATGCAAATTATTTTTTAAAAAATGACAATAAATAAAATTGCACAAAAATAGGACACAAAAGTGATCATACACTTTAAAAAACATCACTAAATATAAAATTTTCTAAATTTTTATAAATGTTTAGTATTTAGTAGGATATCCTTTATTCTTTATAACAGCTTTTAAACGTTTGGGCATAGATTTAACTAAACGGTCGGTTACTTCTGCACCGATCTTGTTCCATTCTTCGATCATTACTGCTTTCAGATGAATTTTCGACTTAATGTCGTGACTTCTTATTCGCACCTCTAATTCTTTTCAAATATGTTCTATAGGGTTTAAATCCGGTGATTGAGCTGGTGCTTTAAGGGTTTGAGGGCAATGATAGAGGCAAAAAAGACGAACATTCATAGCCGTGTGTTTAGCATCGTTGTCTTGGTAATGCACAAAGTTGTTTAAAATGCCCAATTTTTGTGCTGACACTTTAAAATTATTATTGAAAATATTTATATAAACTCTATGATCCATTATACCATCAATGAATACTAAATTGCCTACTCCAGCTGCTGACATACACCCCCAAACCATGACACCTCCACCGCCATGTTTTACTGTTCCAACTAAATTCTTGGGATTAAGTTCTTCGTTTTTTTTTTTCTTTTTTTTTTCTCCATACAATGATTCTCCCATCCGACCCAAAGATGTTAAACTTACTTTCATCTGCAAATAAGACACGGTTCCAATATCTCTCTGGCTGGTTTATTATAGATTTGGCAAATTTAAGCCTAGCAATTCTGTTCTTCTGACTTACAAAGAATTTTCTTTGTGCAGAGCGATCATGTATACCAGCATTCCGAAGAATTCTACGAATAGTTTCACTGGAAATAGAAGTTCCATTTGATTCATTATATTGTGAAGTAAACTTTATTGCACTCAGACGTGGATTTTTTAGAAATTTACTCACAATATTTCTTTGACTTCTAGCTGACAGAATTTGAGGGCGACCATTACGAGGCTTGTTTGCAATCCTTTTTCCTTCTCTGTAACGTTTTATTATGCTTTGCACCGTTGAATGAGGTAGATTAGTTATAGTTGCAATGCCTCTAATTGAGTTTCCAGCTTTAAAATGAAATATAATTAATTTTCGTACATCTAAACTCGTTTCTTTACGAATGCGCGTCATATCTAAGAATAAAGTAAATAGAGTAAATAATTGTGATATTAAATACTGAAATCAAACGATTTTAGTGTATCTTTCAATTAGAAGAAAAATAAGCCGCAAAAGATATTTTTATGATGAATTTAAATAAATAATGTTTGGATGTACGAATTTTGTTCTAATTTTGTGACATTTATTTATTTATTTATTTTTTAGAACAATACTACTTGATTTTTTATAAAAATATTTGTTCAGTTTTATTAAGAACTATTTAAAGATGCTAATTAAAAAAAACAACTAATAAAATGCTTTATTAAGAAGTATAGAAAACAATTTCTGCAAATTTCTTTAGTGCACGAACACTTTTGGGAGCCACTGTATATGAGAAAGTAAAAATTGTGACCAAAATGCCACAGATTAAGACAGATTAAGCGGGAGTGACTATTTAGTAGTGGAATTTGAATGCATGTATTTGTCGTTATTGTGTTCAAGCTCAGTTTGGTTGCAGATATGTGGGTTCTCATGGAATGAAGTTTGGAGGAAGAATTCCCTGACAAATGTTTGACGTGCAATAGAGTTTACAGAATACACAAGCAATATTTAATCTATTCATAACTAAAAGTCAAGAAGATTAATATTAGGTAAACAAAAATATGTTTAATTTATTTTTACTTAGTTTTAAAAATTACAAATAATATGTCAATATTAAAGAAATAAAATAAAATTGTAAATGTTAAACCAAATTTTTGCGTTATCTATTAAATTAGCCAAGTAGCTAGTCAAACATTTGAAGCATTCTTTTTATATTTTTAATGCCTATTTTATTGTCCAAATGCAGTTTTTAGTTCAATTTATCTTCTAGTGTAGAAAATGTACATAAACTATATATTTACAAATCGAATACGCTGGCGATAAATAACTCTGCGTTTCGTCCTGTATTTGTCATATGTCATCATCATAATTAACGATAACCTGTGTTATTTTCAAAAATATTTACTGATTTTAACACAAATGATATATTATTTTTGACCTACCACTGAATTAACGCATAGAAAGAAAATTATTTTAGCTTATTATTTATATTTTTATAAAATGTAGCTTATAAGGTAAGTGTACAAAATCTATTTTTTAAAACGAAAATTTGAATATTTTTTAGATTTTTAAGTACTATTTGTCATTCTGTAAATTAGTTGCTCTGCTTAATGTTAAAATTAGTTTGCTAAAATATCGTCTGCAAGAATCAAAAATTCAGATTCGTAATTTCATCCACAGCTCAATGAAAAGGATTTTGATAATTATAACGGCAAAAAATAATATTCTTTACAAAGAAAATTTATTAACAGTTTTATTCTAATTAACAAAATATATTGAATTACGGAAGGGATCATAATAAAATTGTTTTAATTAAATTTAATTAAAATACAGAATATTTAAATAAATACATAAGGATTCAGTTATATTAAATAAACTCAGTATATTGCAAACTCTATTTACAACAATTTATAAAAATAATTTCTCCCAGTTTTAACACTTTCTAAAATGCAAAATTAATCAACCTTAACCAGCGTTGACGCAAATTTTGAATATCTTTATTTTTTCTCCAAAATGTTTATCATGAGTTTATTTTAAAATTCTAAAATGTTTACATCGAAAATGGGTTGTGATGAAAATTCTGTCACGCAATTCTTATGAATAATTTATTAATGCCTATTTTCGTTTTAGGATTAATAGTTCATACTTTCTCTAGTTAAACAAACGCGATAGTTCCTATAATTTACAAATATTACCAAATACAAATATTTGCTTTACAGTGATATATAATAGAGCATTTAACAGCTTTTGTACTTCATTATTTGTCTTATGTATTATTCGAGGATCTGTGTGCGTTTTCTAGTTTTTATAAACCAAGATATTTGCTTTAGATTAATCAGGTGTTGTTTCAGTGTGTTGTTTACTAAGTGTTTTGATTATTATATAGCATAATTTTTTAAAATTATAAATCGCATAATTTAAATGTTGCTAAGTCTTTGTATCGCAGAGCAATCACGTGTTTATCACTCGTTTTCATTTGTAGAATAGAATATCAAGGATATACTAAAACTTAATGGTAAATTTTTTTGGAAAATATGAATGCACATAAAAAAATTTCATATTTTCCAAATGATGTACTCACGTTGAGAATTTGTAAATTTTACGGAAATGTTAATTAATGGTTTTTCCAACTGAGAGCATTTGTAGAGGCAAATATCCATACTGTCCAACAGGCTATGTGACGCTATTAATTTCATTTTGATTTTCAATATCATGTTGTAAAATGCTTGCATTGAATATATTTTTTATGGATTGATATTTATGTTATATTTTGGCACAATCCATGTACAGAATTTTACTTTCCTTTGGCTTAAGCGTTGTTGTTTATTTACTATAGTGCTGAATCGTTATTTGTGAAAGATTTAGGTATATTTAAGTCACGAATGATTTCTTTTGATATGATAATGTTTATAGAATGGCATAGCATCTAGCGACACACGCGAAGGAAAAATCATTTAAATTATACTACAGTGTACACTGTAGAATCTAGAACTGCTGAATTTGGAGCGTATTTATTCCTGTGGTACTAATTGCTGAACGAAAGAGGTTTCCTCAAATTCTATAATTAAAAAATAATCAAATTTTAACATGTTCTCTCAATAATTGCGAAGCATTCTATCACATAAAAACATTTTAAGAAAATTTTAGAATTAAAAAAATGAGTTTCGATTTTATATATCTTATTATTGATTTTATATTATTCTAGAATTTTAATACATTTACAAATACCCTTAAAGATATTTTTAAATAATATTTTTTATCGCTGATTATATTTGTGCTTAACCATACAGGCGTTAGACTGAAATTGAATACATTCTTTTACGTACGTTAGAATACTATGAATTTTTAAAGATAATATAATGATAAATGAATCAAGTCTAAAATGATTATGCTATGACATTTCAAATTAGAAGATCGAATCTTCTTTGTGAATTGTTTTCATTCAATTTTCACCGTTCTTTCATTTTTCAATTTTATTTCACTTTCCTCCAGCGAATTTTCAAATATTTATTCAAAAATTGTATCACGATATTTTTCGAACTTTTATATCCTGGATTTTGTCTTCAAAATCTGACTATCTTCTTTATTCTGAACATTTTTGGAAGACTGCATTATTCTTTTATAGAACGCATATAATACGAACCAAAGATCTATTGCATATTAATTCTGGCACGAAATCTGTTAACAGTAGCGAGCTTCAAACGATATTTCACCTCGTCGAACACAGTTCCGCGCTTTTGCTGGGAGACGACAAAGAACAAGCGAAAAAAAGAAAACAACCTGCGCAAGTTGGGTCCGCTACTTAGTGCGTCTGCTCCATGCTATTAATGTTTCATGCTTTGCGCGTCCAACAGGTAGCTTGCAGCAGCCTTTCGAAAGGACAAAGTTCAGCATTCATCAACCGCCGTATCCATCGTTTTGCGTTCGAAGAGCATCGCAATAATAATATGGAAAGATTAATGAAGTGCCTTATGGCGAAGTACAAATGCAGATAAATAATTTTAATTAAGAGATGTGGCAATAATTATTGTCATTGATATTTTGAAAAGCCTGAATATAATATGTGTCATGATTTTTAGATGTTCTATATGTTAGCATATTTTATTATTCAAAATCGAATATTATTTAAATATAGTGCATTGTAGTTGCAACTGTAAGATAATTATATTAGATATTTATGGACAATGGGACAGTGCACTAAAACAGTGGCTGCAAAAAATAAAAAAAGCAGTATAGTATTTTATTTTTCTAGGCCAAATAGAATCAGCAGAAAGGGGAAAAAAACTATGTTTTGGATATCATTTACTTTTTATTATCAGTGCTAAAATAGTTTTAGAATTCATATAAAATGATATAATTTGGCTTATTCTACAACTGCATCCAAACGTATAAGTCATTAAATTTATTTTTAGAAAAAAACATGCGACCAGTTTTTATTTTTTATTTTTATTTTTTGTATATGAAGTATCTATTGATGAAATATTGTGTTCAAAAAATTGATCTCTAAGTGTTGATGAGTCTTCACTTTTAAGATTCATCTCAGTAGTGAAAAATAAACTCATTTTTGAAATTACGTCAAATTGGTCTCGTGCATCTGAATATAATTGTGCAATAATGCAAGTTCAAATTAATTTATAATCACACCCAAATTGTAAATTTCAATTATCCAATTCCTTTAAATTCATCCAAATATTATACGTATTATAAATAATTTATGAAATTTACATTTGTAACGAATTTGTTAAAAAAATGGAAAATAATCTAGTAAATAATTATAAGAATATTAACTAATTACATTAGTACTTCTGATAAAAGCATTAATATAATTTAAAGAAAACTTGCTTTAATAATATAAACAAAGATGAATGATTCTAATGTAAATAATATTAAATAAAATATATAAAGTTGCAGAACTAAGAAAAAAAATGAAAAAGCTTAATTCTCATTCTGACATGCAACTAAAATTATATTATCAAAAGAATTATAAAGAAAATGATTTAATATCCTTTAGTAAAAGAATTGCTTCTACTGCAATTAATTACACAAAGAGCAATTGATTCAAAATTTGAAAAAGCGAAGGTCAGTTTATTTTTATCATGAAAGCATAAATTGGCTCTTTAAACTTCTTTTTTTATATGAATATCCCTCCCTCTATTTTTCACATATACTCTAACAACAACAACAACAACAGTAGCAACAGCAACAACAACATAAAAAAAAGCTGCGAAAGAGCCAATATTATTGAAAAACTGTATAAACCTAAGAAACTAGAACACATTTCCTGCCGAATTCAAGAAAATATTTTTTACGCCTTAAATTCTACTTTAACAATCGATTGAGTTGAAGACCGCGGATAAAAATGTTCTTAACTGCAAATCTAACTGTCTCTTTTTAGATAAAGATGCAATAACTTCGAATGTCTCCTTCGCGTTTGTGAGAAGACAGGTGGCTATTATGACTGCGCATCCGATATTTTTATCGTCAGCAAAAACTTTTTAAGAAGAAAAACAAATAAATAAAAGAAAACTTCCAACGTAGTGAAAAGAAAAGTATTATTTTCCGTCGTATATATTTACCTATCTGAAATCCATCAGTCAATCTTCCTGTGTGTATATTATTGTTATTATTTTGTAGAAGTATCGATCAATGATGTTGATTTGTTTATTTTTTCCAAGAAAATTTAAAAAGTATAATATAATTTTCCTTTTATTCGTTTTTTTTTTGAAATATTTTTTTCTCTCGACAAGCTGGAAGGCAAATGTAAACTCCTTATAATTTAAACTAATGTTTTCAAATTCCTTTCAAATTCCTTAGATAAAAAATATTGCATTTTGAAGTAACTACAGATAATGACTTTATTATTGCCTCATAATTCAGTAATATGGCAAAATAAATAATATTAAAGTAAGAACTATTATAAAAATAAAATACAAACAGTTTTGTTTCAAATTTTAATATGTATCATTGAAAAACTTTGAAAGTTTTAAACAAATGCCAAAGTACTATATCAATTAGCAAGAACTTAAAATTTATCAACATATTTGTAGAAATTAATTATCGTTTGGAATTTGTTCGTCTTTCTTTTAAATGCAGAAAATAAAGATTTACGAAAAAAATTGAGTTTATCGTTTGATTTTATATTGGGAAAAGATATCGTTTGTTTTTCTTCAATAATGTAGAATAAAAATCTTATTCGTTTCACCTTTGAATATTTCAGTTTTAATTATTAACTGAGTTAAAAGCGAATCTATCATTTGATTTTTTAAAACTTTAACAGTTATGGTTTTTCAGTACAGTATATTCTCAGTATCAAACATCAAATCAAAGAACGTCAAATTAATAAAAGCTCGAAGTAAAAGTGATTCATTTAAAAAATACATTTAAGAAAAAAATTATGTTTAATGCTTAAAATATGAAAAATTATACAGGAAAACATGCAGTGTAAAATAAATAAAGCAAAATGTAATTTAAAGTCTGAACAGCGGCCTATTTTACTCTTCGGAAGGTAACTGACATTCATTAAGTAAATTTATTGATCATTATAAAAATCAGTTTCACCACAAGCATTTTCTTTGGAAGGCAAAATATTAATTTACTCTTTCCGATAATATTTAATCCTGTTTAAAGAAGAATTTCTATTATCGGAAAAGCAAACACCAGCCGAATTCCTAATGGTTAAAATTTCGTGATCAATGCGCGAGGGAGTAATATAAGTTTTATGGATATTGTCATGAAAAGAATACAGTTTAGAAAATAATTTGGTTTATTTAAAAAGATGAAATAAAATCAAAACAACTGCACATATACTTTTGTTTCCTTGATAAAGATTATGATAAATTGTATTCAAAAGATCCAAAGCATGCTCATTTTCTAGAATTCTTTAATGTTGATTATTTTTATATAATGTTGTCAGTAAAAATTTCCGCTTCTTTATTTTTATTTCATTAGTTTTCTCTTATCTATGAAGCTTTAATGCATGTGCAGTTTAATAATATCAAAATAAAATAAGAAAGGTTAATACGCTTAGAAATGTTTTTTATTTTATAATTTAATTTAAACTAACAATATAAATCATGTTAAAAAGAGTTGAAAGGGTATAAAGGGAGTATATATATATATATATGCTCAGGGAAAAGTTTCAGAAATTTTCTCGAAGAATAAAAATCAGTGCAATAAGTAATCTCACAAAAGGGAATGCATCTAAAATACGTTTATTAAATTTGATTTTTAAATTAATCATCGATTTGATCTCTCTGTATTTGAAAAAGCAATTAATTATTGATAAAATGTAGAATTTAAAAACACTTTTAATTAAACTTGATTTATTACAAGTTTGTAAAGAAGAAACTTTAAAATCCATTATGGTCTTTTTGCTAATATGCTGAAATGATGAAATTTTGTATCCTTTTATGTTCTTTAAAAAACAATAGTCTTTTTTAAAAAGTTTCAGCATTTAATTATCTGGTAATGGACCAATTTAATTAAACTGTGATTCCATACAAGTAACGCCATCTGATAGAGAATTTAAAAAGAATATTGGCTTCAAAATTCTTTAATATTTATAATAATCAATCATAAATTTAAAAAAAATTATTTTAAAATTTGAATAATCTTTATTGTGTGTCTGTGTGTCTTTAGTATGTGTCTGTGCAGACCAAGCATAACATAGAGCAACCAAACTTGAGAATATGCACCTAGGGATTATATATTTGGAAACATATTGTAAAGTGAGAAGAGCGCTTCGGTGAGATTTAAAAGAATTTTAATTATTTAAAATTAATTAAAAATTACATAAAATTAAGGCTTTGGAGAGAATTAAAAATTATATAAAATAGCGCTTCGGAGAGATTTAAACGAATTTTAATTTATTAAAAATTGTTTAAAAGTAAGGCACCTTTTTCTGCGATAATATTCGTAGAATTGCAACACTAAATTGATTTTAACATTATTTAAAAATTCAAAAAAATTAACTTTTCAATGATACAATTTTTTTCTTCAATTTTTTAAAATTTTTAATTTAAAAAAATATTTTAAGCATATATGCCGAAAATATATTTCATAGAAAGTAAAAATAAAATTTAATCTGCAAGATCACATTCCTTGTGCATGAGAAAAATTAGTTTGTATCAACATATTGCCATCATGTTGATAAAAGTTCCATTAAAAAGCTCAAATAAAAAGATTAAGATAACTCTCATTACAAATTAAACCTAGAGAATTTTTATTTCCAACATGTTTGGGTGAAGTAAAATAAACTTGATATTTTCTAGAAAATAAGTGTAAGAAAAAGTTTCCTGTTGATTTATTAAAAATATCTATATTATCGAATCGATAATTTTTGTATTATGTAGACAGAAGTGGTTTATCTATACAGGATATCCAGTCTAACTGGAGTCCAAGCAACTAATTTCTGAACTTTTAGTATTAAGTATATACAGGTGGTTATTAAAATAATGGGAAAACTACAGATGAGTAACAAAATCTTTATTAATATGTCATAAGGTCATCTTTGGCATGTAATTCAACTTGGATTCACCAGCATCGAATCATGAAAATTCTGGATAGTGTTTGGTGAAATATTGTTCCATTCTTCGTGGAGATATTGTGAAAATGAGAGAGATGACGGTGGGGTATATCGATTCTGGATTGAACGCTCAGAAATAGTACATAATAGTACATTTCGATTATATTGAAGTCGTGGAATTGTGAGGGCTAGGGTAGAGGTTTCATTTCATTCTTGAGTTCATTAAATCACGATTCGACAAGTCCTGCTGCATAAATAGGAGCATTATCATCCTAGAAAATTCCATCTCTAGTAGGAACAAAGCTATAGGTTGGGCCTGGTGTGATAAAACTTCTCGATATTTCCCCCTAATTATCATTTCTTTCAGGATTATGATTCGACCAGCAAAAGAAATAACGATACGTCTGCCTATACAATAACAATTCTATATCATAACAGTCTACACCATGACAATTCTATATCACAACAGCCTATACTATAACAATTTTATATAATTTCAGCCTACCCCATAACAATTCTATATCATAACAGCCTAAACCGTAACAATTCTATATCATAACAGCCTACACCGTAACAATTCTATATCA